>APFE031070620.1:198853-222499 GCA_000404065.3 Pinus taeda
TTAGAGAAAACCGTATCAGAAATTGCAGCCATGGAGAACGAACTTGCAAAACTAAAGGCTCAGTTAGGCAAGTTAGCTGCTAAATAAAATTGAAAATGTTTAAGGTCAGATATTGCTCCAAGTTTTTGTTTATTTTTCTTAAGTTCATTGGTTTTTGAGGCATATATAAAAGGAAGACAAATTAGGAATTTTGGAGTCAGGGATGAAGCTGTAACAGTCACAAAGTAATTAAAAAATTTCATTTAAGACTGTAATTTTGGAAAGAAAAGCAGTTTCGTAGCGCGCTACGAAACTGCTGTAGGTGACTGTTTTTAAAGAAAAAATGAAATTGATGCTGAGGTCAGCAAATTTTGTAAGAGAAGGCTTCGAGGATAGAAAGGAGATCATAAATGGCTGCCAAAACATTCAAAGAATGACAGATGTAAATTTTGTAGAAAAAAGGTGAAACATTTTGTTTTTTTGCTAAAGTCTTCATAAAGTTACTTTATGAACGAAATATTAGGGTTCTGGTAGGGTTACCAGAGTTTTGGATTGAACACCTGTCCAGTTCATAAAGCATCCAGATTATCAGCCATATGGTGTTATGTATGGTCATTAAAGATATTAAATAGCTTCAAGCACGTTCTTTTGAAAATAAACATGGATAAAAGGCAGGGACCGTGAAAACAGAGTATATATCTTCACCAAATGATGAGTCATCAGCATAGTTGGAATCCAAGGCAGCTCATTTAGAGAATGCTTCTCAAATGCATCTCGGCCACTACAGAAAGGATACAGGTGTCACAGCTCAAGAAAGACATCATAGTCACAAGGAGATAGAATTAGAATTTAAATATGATTAGGACTCTCTGTATTTACTGCACAATACCTGATGTATTTAATAAGTTTGTTTAAGAACAGATAAAGTTTGTTAATGATAAACATCGAGCTTCCCTCATGCTGGAGGAGGAATCTCAAGTAGCTTAAGTTTTGTTTTCCTATATATAGGAAAAACTCTGATGTAAAAGGGGTTGGAGATTTTTTATCAAAAGACAGAGTTTTCATATCGGCTTATGTAAAGTGTTTTGACAGTAATAGAAAGTACACTGTTTCTTCCCAAGATTCATCTTGTGTTTCAAATGTTCAGAATATATGTGGCTTGGTTTTATTCATCTTGTTTTACAGTTCACTAAACATGCAATCACTCTGAATTCATCACTGATGCTCAGACTTCCTGTGTATGTTTTGTTGAGTTGAGGTTCTTCTTGGTAGAAGTTTTGAACATTGAGACATTGTATGCCTTGGTTTCCATGATTGAGTGGCTACTTGTTTACTGTAGGAATGTATGACTCCATGAGCCCAATGGGAGAAGCCTTATCTTTGTTGTTCCAACCAGCATGAATTTTATATACAAATTAAAGAGTTAGCCATCTTTCTTGTCCTTTAAAGCACATCAAAAATCTATGAGAGAGCCCTCTCTGACTAAGGAGGCTAAACCTTAGTCTAAAGCCTGGTCTGAAGTAGTTACATAGAGTCTAACTGATTAGCAGCCATCAGTACATGATTTTGTGATAACACGTCTGATCTATCCACTGAAGATCCAACGACCCCAACTCGCCCCACTCTCACCTCGGCCGATAAACTCTGCTGAGCCATCTACGCTGTCCATTTTCCTAATCTGATGGTCATCCTTCTCTCTGATCCCGACTGTCTATTTTCCCATGCATCCCACGTCCTTAACCATTCCATTGCCCGAAGAGGGAGATGACTAGCTCTGGCAGTATCAGTCAAAGTCAAACCCCCAACAACCATATTAAAGAGAAAGCATGGCCAAGGGAGAAAAGGACAAGCATGACCCTGTAATTGAATTTATCAGTCATGGACTCCACTGGTACGAGCACTCAAATTTCCTAAAAGGACAACACAACACCTGAATAGATCAGATTCACTCACTAAAGCAAGAAAACACGTTCAAAGACCCCATCAGGTGGTTAAATGCAATTGGTGGTCAATTATGACCCCTCCATACCTAAACGGCCAAGTGCCCTTGTAATGTAAATCTATAAATATCCAGAAGTAAGATGTACTAGAGGTTGACATTTGATGTAAGGTTCAACTTCTGGATACTGTAGAAATTTTGTCACTTGCAGCGTCTCACCTTCATTTTCAGCTAACACAAGCTTCTTTTGCTGTTAACTGCTCACTTTCCATTTTCCTCTGTTCCAAGCTTGTACCTGATATGCTGTGTTCTTGATCTCTTGATGTTTAGCACTGGATAACTGTCATCTTATCTCTGTGTTAGAATCTTGTATGCATCATTGAATAGGTTGCCCAGGTTTCTTTCTATCTAATGCAGGGGAGCTGTCATCCTGTCTTTGCATTAGAAAATTAGATTTATAGGTTTCTTTACTAGTTGCAGCTGGCCATCACATGGTCTTGTGCATCTACTGGTGTGGTTAGTATTCTCCATATTCACCTAATATCTAAAACTGTGAGCATTGTTGGTCTAAAGCCTTGTAGTCTGAGGGTGTTCATGCATGTCTAGAGTGAAACAAAGTAGAAGTGGTTATATTGCTTGAACCAAAACATCATTCCTTCCATTAAACCTGCAATAATAGTTGAATTTTTATATGTTACCAGGCATCTCTGAGCTACAACCTAGGAGAGTTTCTTGGAAACCTAACATAATTGGCACCGTTTCCGGGGAGAGGAGACTGAAGCTTAGCTTCCCTAGGAGAATGACACAGATCCAGCTTTGATGATAGACAAAGCCTAGACACATTTCTGGTTGTAATCATCTATTTGGCTACTCTATTGGAGGTCGAACCTCTTGACGACTCCACATCACAGTTCTGGCTCAGTTTGTGAGACACACTCGGAGAAATCCTTAGAAATCACCAGCTGACCTGGTGCCTGACCCTAAGAAGATTGTCAAGCAAATCAAAATATCATGAAAATGAGCATCAGGAACAGGTAAGCCTAAACAATCTTATGTATCTCTACAAGAAGGGCTTGTAACTGAGCCTGCATATGTTGAAAATATAGAGCCTAGCACTATCAATGAAGATATACTCTCAAAGATTTGTAAAGTTTCTTGCTCAATAATTTCCCCTTTGGATCTCAGTCCAAAGAAAACCTCCCCTATAGTCCATCAGTTTCCTTCCACCTTGTCATCCATTTCTCAACTCCCTACCGCTCAAACTGCCAGTATCCTTCCATCCACCCCAGTCATGGCAGGCCCACAAGCACCCACGAAAATGGAAAGAACCATAGCTGCTAGGTATGGACTCCTGGTCCTGCCTATTCCTTTGAATGCCATGCCTTCAGGAGAATATCAGAAATACATGCCTAAGTTCGCTGGTACAGAAGGAGTCATAGCAGAAGAACATCTTGAGTCCTTCTATAGCTATGCTGATAATCTAGATATTAGTGAAGATGATGTGTGGATGAGGGTATTTGTCCAAAGCCTAGATGGAGAAGCTAGGGAATGGTTAAGAGAATTAACCCCTAGGTCTATAGAAGACATTGAGGCCTTAGATGATGTATTCCTAAAGCATTGGGGGGATAAGAAAGATCTGCTCTACTATCATACTGAGTTTGGGAACTTACAGAGGGAAAATGGTGAGTTGTTGTCTGATTTCAATAAGAGATTTAATCGCATGTACAACAAGATACCAACTGAAGTGAAACCCACCCCTACCTTTGCTAAGCTCACCTATGCCAATGCCTTCGATTCTTGTTTCTGTTTACTATTGAGGGAGAGAAGATGTGCTTCTTTGGCTGATATGCAAGATGCAGCCCTGGAAGTAGAATCAAACATCATGGCTACAGAAAATCGCGAAGGTAATGATGATAGAAGAAGACAAAGGGGTGAACCCTCATCATTCTCAGATCCTAAGATCGATAAAATGGTCAGGATGATAGAGACATTAGGCTTTGAAGTTTCTAGATTAAAGGTTGAGCAATATTCAGGGAAAGGACGGGCTCCTAATACCTTTTCTCTTCCAAATCCAAATCCATATAGAAGAGAAAATGAGCGGTTGCAGATTTTGCAAAGAGACAAAGATGCCAATGAAGACCAAAGGGTGAAGACTCTTTTTTAGGATATAGTCATGGAAGAAGAGCAGTTTGAAGAAGATGATGAGATCCATGGTATGGAAGACAAGGGCAGTCCCCTTTTTTAACCAAAGTTGCCTATGATAAGTCATCATTCGATGGTCAGATCAGCCAATAATGGGATGGTAAAGCTATTCCACAAACTATTGATCAGCACCAATATGATCTGAGATCTATGATGAATAATGTCAAAAAAGCTCCTGCTCATAAAACTGTTGTCCCTTCAGAACAACAAGCTAATAAGTAGAAGCAACAAACAGTCGATCCCATCATCCTCAAAGCTCCAACCATAGAGGTAAGAGGCCTTGATAGACCCCCTTCTTCTTTAAGTTGTCAATCAGAAGGTCAGAAGCCAAGAATACCCATGCCTCTGGCTGAACCAGTGAAGAATGAGTCCTTCAAGAAATCTATCCTTGAAGATCCTGAGCCTAAAGCCAGCCAAGCTTCCAATGACTATGCAAATTTGCAAATTGACCAACCTGTTGTTATTCTCAGCCCAGTGGTAAAAATTTGTGAAGTCAGCTCCCCATCATCTTATGTTTCTCTATCTGTTCAAGAGACAATTCCTCATAATGGCCCTGTAGGCATTGGAGCCAAACATAATTCAATGACCAAGGCTGACATGGATAAGCTTAGCCTTGACATTACGAAGCCTACCCAGTTGGCCTCCACACAGCCTGAAAAGGCAGTTTTCCAGTTCACAGACGAAGAAGGCTCACAGATTTGGGACACCTCCTTTGATGGGATTTGTTCTAAGAAAGCTACAGGAGCAGGTGAAGTCTTTGTGTCCCTAACACAAGAATACATTGATTCACCATTTATATTAATTGTTCGGGCCATAAATGACACAGTCGAGTACACAACAGCCCTTATTATTCAGCAGGTGTATAAAAGCTTCCATGAAAAACATCCAAGGATGAGAGCATATAGAGAGGGGGTGAAATATAAACCATCTCTACCTGATAAGGTCAAATTCCATAAACTTTTTGAGGTAGGTGATCAAATGAACAGGCTTTTGCAAGTATTTGATGAATTGGCTTACATGCACATTGACCAGGAGAAAGAAACCCTTCATAGAAAGGTAAAAAGGGCCAATTCTCAGTATGATGATTGTTTTCTCTAATGGGATGCACTGAAGGAAAGGCAAGGAGATATTGGTAAATTCAATGCTTTATGAACATGATCATTCGTCATTTCTCAGGTCTAGGGGAAAAATACTTTCATGCTGCAAAAGTATGGAAGGAGGAACAATTTTTGATGGCCCAGTAAATGGGTGGTTTTTGAAAGTTTATGTTGTTTAAGGCCTTTAGGTCTTAGCATTGTAAATATGTTCTTTTTCAAGTTTAAATGTAGACTTAATTAGACTCCATGCCCAATGGAACACTAGGAAATATTGCTGATCTTGTTTTTGTATGAAAGGCGGTGGTCTACTTTTCTTGAAACCTCACAGGGAGGATTTCATCCCCAAAAGGAGCCAGTGTTAGCCCTACTATGCAGCGTTGACTTTCTAATGTCAGAGTAAAGATTTGTCTGTTTGGTGGTGTCTTCAAAGGGGCTCACATTGGTCACTTTCTCCTTTTCCTCCACTCCATTTATTCTCCTCCATCTCTGTTTCCCTATTTTCCTCCTAAACCCGACAAAGTAACCCTTTCAGCTTTAGCCCTGAGCGCAAAACCCTAAACCTAATATAAGACCCTACCATATGTTTTCGCGCATTCATAACTCATCATGCCTCATCCCCACTGTTGATCACTCCTGTCGATCCAACGGCTCCCGTCGCACCCAATAAAGGCGACCCACTCTACCACTCCCCACCGTCAGATCATCTCCACTGAGAACTAATGGTCTTTGGTTTCATCGCATCGACAATCTGATCGAGCGATAGCATGGAATGAGAGCGGTTTTGCTCTCTCATCTGCTACTACGTGTCGCTCGCTGAATGGAATCGTGCAACCTCAGGAATTTACCACTTTATGCCAAAAAGCGGTACGATGAAGACCTTTACTGCCCAACCAAACCTCTTGCACTTGTTAAATGCCCGTGCAACTCCATTTCCTGATGACTGTCCGATTTATCCACTAAAGATCCAACTACCCCAACTCGCCTCGCTCTCACCTCGGTTGATAGCCTCTGTTGAGCCATCTCTGCCATCCATTTTCCCGATCCGACGGTCATCCTTCTCTCTCATCTTGACTGTGCGTTTTCCCATGCATCCCACATCCTTGACCATTCTATTGCCTGAAGAGGGAGATGACCAGCTCTGTTGATATCAGTCACAGTCAAACCCCCAACAACCATATTAAACAGAAAGCATGGCCAAGGGAGAAAAGAACAAGCACGACTCTATAACTGAACTTATCAGTCATGGAATCCACTGGTACAAGCACTCCAACCGCCTAAAAGGATGACACAACACCTAAACAGATCAGATTCACTCACTGAAGCAAGCAAACACGTTCAAAGACTCCATCAGGTGGTTAAATGCCGTTGGTGGTCAATTATGATCCCTCCATACCTAAACGGCCAAGTGCCCTTGTAATGTAAATCTATAAATATTCAGGAGTAAGATGTAATAGAGGTTGGCATTTGATGTAAGGTTCAACTTCTAGAGACTGTAGACATTTTGTCACTTGCAGCGTCTCGTCTTCATTTTCAGCTAATACAAGCTTCTTTTGCTGTTAACTGCTCACTTTCCATTTTCCTCTGTTCCAAGCTTGTACCTGATATGTTGTGTTCTTGATCTCTTGGTGTTTAGCACTAGATAATTGTCATCTTATCTCTTTGTTAGAATCTTGTATGCATCATTGAATAGGTTGCCCAGGTTTCTTTCTATCTAATGCAGGAGAGCTGTCATCCTGTCTTTGCATTAGTAGATTAGATTTATAGGTTTCTTTACTAGTTGCAGCCAGCCATCACATGGTCTTGTGCATTTGCTGGTGTGGTTAGTATTCTTCATATTCACCTAATATCTAAAACTATGAGCATTAGTGGTCTAAAGCCTTGTAGTTTAAGGGTGTTCACGCATGTCTGGAGTGAAACAAAGTAGGAGTGGTTATCTGGCTTGAACCAAAACATCATTCCTTCCATTAAAACTACAACAATAGTTGAATTTATATGTTATCAGGAATCTCTGAGCTACAACCTAGGAGAGTTTCTTGAAAACCTAACAGGTATCTAATATGTATAAAGTTGAAATGCTTCCATGATTCTGATATGGCTAAATTCATGATTCTATAGATTTGGTTGTACTTTCTATCCAAGTTGTGAGGGTACACAATATTTAGTATGGTGAAGATGTTTGTTGATGTGATAAGGATGATGAGGATGATGATAACTCTGATGAAATAGTTGGAAGCCAACAAATATTCTCCGATGAAGAAAAGATGAATTTGATCTCCCTAAGGAAGCCTGAATAAAATAGATCTACTTAAGATTAAGAGGGAGTCTAGATAAATAGATGATCCCTATTTGAGAGGGAGGGCATAGCCTGGTTTTGATTGAATAATGAATTTCGAAGGATACGTTGTTGCATGAGAAGTAGGAACTGAAAAACTATGATTGAGGAATCTTCTACTAGAGATTCAATTGATAGTCCTACTATGAAAAGCTAAGAAGCAACATCAAGTTGTTTGGAAGACACGAAGGTTTGTATTTTATAATGTACATATGATAGTATATTATTTATTGGGTTTTTGTTTGTATAGGTGAATATCTTGAAGGTTTTGATAGCATAATGGTTACTAATCAGTTTTATTGGGAGAGATTGGTCGTCCGTGATCTTCTAGATGAAGGAGTGTTGAGGCTTTGTGAGTGAAGCATTTCCTAGGAGGAAATATGGCCAACACTTTTGTGTTGATGTCTAGATCCCGAAGTTGGAAATGGTGGTATTAATTATAGATATTTTTTTTGATATATGCCTAAATCTTTGGTTTGGTGGTTAGCAAGTAATCATGATAGTACCTATAGGGGTTGAAAGCTTGAGTCCACCTTATTCCCACTTGGATAGATTTCCCTGGTCAAGAATCTAGTCCATGGCATTGGGATGCCTAAATTTCTTCATTGTTTATATAGTTTGAGATCTTCCATTGTACTTCTATATGATTAATACCTCCCTAGTTAAGAGGGAGTGTTGGAAAATGTAACTAGGTTCAGTCTTTATTTAATGTATTTGAGTCATCTTGTAAGTTACTTGTCAAAAGAATAAAGAAAAGAATTATTATTATTATTATTATTATTATTATTATTGTAACTTATTAAAGCATGGGTTTCATGCTTGGGTCACCATGGTTTATGTCAAAGTCCCCATTGAGGACTTCTAGGATTGATTTTGAGTTAATAAAGACATTGTACTTTTAAAGAGACCCTTCTTGGGTTGTTGAATCATGTAAAAAGGTTAAGTATTGAGTCAAGTATAATTTATTTAGCCTCCACACCAGGCCATCCTAGAAGAGATCAAGCCAGCCTAAGGAAACTAATTCTACCTCACATGGAGCCTATAAATGCAAGAAAATCGAATTAATTTGGAACACACTCTCTCACAAGAAGTTCGATATCTCTTATAGATGGGAAAAGTGCGAAGTCTATTACCATGAAGCCAAAGGAAGTGCAAGTTGGGTGGAGTCTAAGGAGAAAAATAAAATAAAAAATTTTGTGTCTTTCTCTCTCTATTTCATGCCCTATATTGGAAGATCAAAATCTTCCAAGTTTCATTGTTTATGGAAGTTGCTGCCTAGTCAAAGTTGTTGGAAAGGGGTCGAAGATCTGGGATGTTGACTTGCTGTGGAGGGAAGGTTTGGTCTTTGTCTAGGGTGAAGGGTCTCAAAGAATACTATTGAAAGGAAAATTTTCTTGACTGGGTTTTCCCCTCGAGGGGGGTTTTTACCTAGCATACTGTCTACATCTGGTGTCTATTGTTTTAAGTTGCTGCTTTGGTAATTTATTGATGAACTAAAAGAAAGAAGATATAAATAATTGTAATAACAAGAAACATCACAAGTAATTATCAAGAATAAGAAAATATTTCTGCCTTTCTGATTTTCTAAGATGTGTTAGATTTCATTATTGGTTGGTTCAAAATATTTCTATCGTGCACTAGCTACATCTTGTGTACGCCAGAAATGTACTTCGAAATGGTTACTTCATCTCTCTCGTACAAGTTTTTCCAAATTATTGGCCTGCTGGTTACATTAATGATGGTTGATGTGGGATTCCAAATGCCTTCCTTCCAGCAGATATTTCCCCATCAACTTTGATGCACTGCTCTAGGGATAAGGTATAGAATCATTTTTTCGATACATTAGGTTTGCAATCATTAGTCGCAGACTCCTTCACTATCAACAATGAGAATACATCAATGCCTCCTGATTGATGGATTCTTTCAAGTGTTCGACTTCAACACATTTATTCGCACTTGTTATATTGTACTGGGGTACCTTGACACTCATTATCATTATTAGTGAGTTGACAATATACATCAATGACCGGTACTCAAACGATTTATCACATGTTTGACTTCAACTCATGTATTCCCATAGTGTATAAATGTACTAGTTGTGCTCAGTGAAGACCTCAGGTTGTGTCATCATTTTGGTTCACTTGGAAACTCCTTTAGTTTACTACCAGTGACACCTTCCATCATTATATGTTGTAGTACTTCACAACATAATCTTATATGTTGGTACCCAAGTTTATGTAGTACCACTATTCCCTATATACGACTTTTTACTTTTATGAGGATCAGTTATGCAACATCATTTATAAGACATTCTTCTTACATCGTTGATTGGATTTTCTTCTATATGTGATATTGAGACATAGCTCCATTGTGATCCTTTGTGGCTATGATCTAATGATCCATTATGTATTTTATAGCTCTTTATGTTCACTTATGTATACATTCTAGGTCTGATTTATACTTGATCAACAAAAATTCTTTATTACTTCTGAGCATGGATATGCCCACCTTAGACATGAGTTTTCTTTCTAACTCCTTCCGCAGGGATTCGATGAGCTAGAATTTGGTGATCTCCTCCCGGGTTTTCAGATTCCTCCTCTATCTATACTTAATATATTTCGGCCATTGTGTACCCCTTCTGACCTCATATATTAAGGGGAATATGTTATAAAATCATTTATAACTCTTGTACACTTGATGCTCTTATATGGCCCTGGGCAACCTTTTCCCATGTAGACTTGATCTTATATTAAAAAACAATATTTTAAATTCCATACGTGACTCTTCCCACACTAAAACGCGTACATATGCAGGTTTTGTAACTCTATACCTACGTATACTTTTTAAAATATGAAAAAATAAAATAATATGCTATTTTTTGGGTGGGGTTCATGGGTTTCATCGAGAGCCCACCTACAGGAGCCCGTAGCACAACTGAATTAACTAATTTCAGGTGGTATATATACACCCCTTGGGTAGGCCTAAAAGAGATAAGAGAAGGGCTATTGACATTATACCCATTTTTCTCCCAAATCAAGACTTCTTTTCCCATGCCTCCTGCACTCCTAGTCTCTATGGAAATAATAGTTTCCTTTCTAAAGATGTTCATAATCTTTATAGCATCTCCTTGCACTTGTTAGAGAGGTTGACTTCATGCCTCAAGTTGAACGGATCCGGAGGAAGGCTTTGTCGATTCTTTGGCTTGGATCAGGTTGCACCTTTCATGTACCTATTTTTTTTAATCAATAAAGAATCTCATGTCTTGTTCCTCATATGTTATTGTCTCATGAGTAGTAATTTTGATGCTTATATATGATGATGTAGCATATCTTTTATGTATGCACTTTGAATTATCTAACATGTATATTCTTTTGTCAATTGACTTGTAGGACTGATCATTCTAGTGGAAGTAGAGCATTTGGACCCTCCAAGAACATCATCAAACATAGTACCTCCGAGTATGTTTCCAAGTTCACGTATAGTAATTCATATGCTTGGCATGTTTTCTTGACTTCTCTTTCTTGATTATTTTTTCTGCTCTATTGAGGTTGTCAACCCTTACCTTAGGGAACTTTTCCTACAAACACAAGGAAATGAGGAATTAACACCTGTGGATAGTGATTAACCACTAGTTTGAAAGAGCACAACAACTTTCTGTGAGTGCAGCGCCTATTTGTTAGCGCAACACATCCCCTGTAACCTTTGCGCAGTGAACTTCAAGTAATTCCCAACAAGTTCTCAATGGAAAAATGAATGGCTCTATGGTATTTTTGAAAGTTAATCAAGCATTTGAACTCCTAAGGTGACTAAATTTGTGTTTCAAGCGAGATGATTGCAATTTTTAACTTCAATCATGAATGAGTAGCAACTATCAGAATCACAACACATCTCCTAACCATTCTACTAGTGTGATGTCACGACACAATGTGACTTGACACTCTAACTGACCATACTGACCATAACAAGACAAGACACTTATGACCTCACTCATGAATTTTTTGTGAGACATGACCTTAGAATCTCCTAACTCAACCTATTTTACATAATTACATTTAATAATGAAAAAAGAAAATTATATACTAAACTAATAGCTTGAGCTCTACAAGATCATAGAATGACCAATGTACATTTTCCAAAATAAATTGAAAAGATAAAACTTATTTTTTGACTACTATAATATAATACACTAACATATGCCAGAGAGCAGGTTGACCTTTACAAAAACATAAAATGTTGATGCATTCCATAGTTCCATCGTTACCATTTGAAATATGGGCTATTATTTGGGGGGGGGGGGGGGGGGGTGAATTAGTATTTCTTTTCAATTGTTATTTTTACCAATTAGATCACTTATATTTAGAACACAAAACGAACAACATGAATAAAAGATTTTATTAATTTCTTCTTTATAATAAATCAAGTACAATATATATAAGGCTCCAACCCTAGATGAAGACACCAATCTTCAATCTCCCAAGCTCCAACATGTATTTTTCCAAGCACAGACTTGGACTTTCAAGGCTACAACCTTATCAATTTAGAGGAACCAACCTTAAGGGCTCCAACCCTATATCTGGTTCAGGTTCTGACCTGGTTTCTTGAGTACTCTAATCCTCTAGGGATGCAACCCTATCTTCCAAGGAACCAATCTTGTATTTTCGAGGCTCCAACCTCTTGGGATCCAACCCTCAACTTATGTATTTTGTTTTACTTCACGACTCCCAATGTCTTCCTCAACGAGACCTTCCAATCTTCGCTTCATCTTCACTGTAGTCTCCACATTCCATCATCAATGACAAACTTGATTTCTTCACATGAAGGTATCACTTTTGTCCTTCATGATACCCAATCAAATTCTTCAAGTTACCTCATGATGAAATCAGTGACGCATCATGGTATTCAATGATATATCTCTTAAGGCTTCTCAAAATATCTTCAATCTTGTTCAAGGTCACTACATAAATACTTCAATAAAAGTCTTCAAAACCCTTCACTAACTTTGATTAGTGATGCACTTACTTGTATGTCCTTGGCCAAATTATTCATTGTTCAATAAACTCCAAAACTTCTTGATATTAACTTCACTATATCTTCACTGTACTTTGTCCACCATTTGACTTCAATTTTGCAATCTTAGTTCATATTCCTAGTTGGAGTGACACATCATGGTCCAGCTATATCAAAGGCTTCAACCCACTGTACAATAGGCTACTTCATCATAGTCAAAGAATGCTCTTATGATTCGAATCACTGTGTGAGATAATTTATTTGAGTTAGTTTCCTTCACCACTATCCGAGATCACTTGTTCAGGATTGATTACTATAATGAGGTCTGATTCAACCGTCAAGCAACATTGTCCTTAATCTAAGCCACAGAGAGGGATCTTGTCACTATAATGAGGGCCGAGTCCACAGTCAATATGTTGCATAATTTGAGAGAGGAGATGAGACAATAATCCTTTGTTTTTCATAACTTGTTCCTGTAGCAGCTGTCTGAACGTGTATCACAAAACAAGGTCTTGAAATATATTATAGTGAGCCACCAAAACAAATCTGAGCTACTATGTGACTACAAAAGTCACAGTCTGAAATTCTAAGTTAAGAGTCGCTGTATCCTTATTGAATTTCCCAAACAGTGATTTGAAGCTACTTTTCCGCTTCTAATCTATTTTTTTCTCATTCCTGTAATTTTGACCGAAAAAGATGTTGGAAATGGAGGTATGCGGCCATATTTATATACATTATGTTATGAAAATGAAGGGACATGACGCTTGGAAGGATATTGACATGAAATATAGGGTACAAGTTGGCTATATGTCAAAAATATATATTTTTTTAACTTGAAAATTCATTATCTCATCAATCACTGGGAGATTTGGGGAAAATAAGGGCTCATTAGAAAGGAAAAAATATAATCTACAAGATGGTATAAGATTCATGTTGAGAGGATGCCTCCAAGGTTCCCAATTTTATTTTTCTTTGTAATTGTCCTTGAATTTTTATGTGCAAAATGTGATTTGGACAGCAAGGGTTTCTTCATTGTCATATGTCACCAAGTGTTTTTAAGTGAGGTCTCCACTTGTTATGTCTTTAATCATAACATGTCATCAAGTGATATCCAATTCCTTAATTTTCCATGTCATCAAATTTAATGTCACCATATACATCATCATGTGTGCCATTATTGTCACCGTGTCATCAAGATAGTGCAGTGATATGTTATAGTGCAGCATCATTAGGAAAGTTCCAAACTAGTCTTCCAACCATTAAATGAGATCTTCCACGTTATCATATAGTCTTCCAAACATGTCATCAAGACCATCATCAAGTGTGATCATTCATCAAGTGTATGACATCATCATCTAGCACTAGGCATCTCAAGAATATTTTCCATCATGGTCAATTCCATATTGACATCAATGACAACCTTGATTGACAATCTCCTCCTTTTTCATTGATGGAAATATTCTTTCCCTTCCAACATTATCTCCCCCTTTGACATCAATGGAAAACGGGGTGCCCAAGTACTCCCCCTGTCAAGCTACTTCTTTTCTTCATCAATAGTAGTTCTTCATAGGTATGTTACTCCCCCTGTCATGGTGCTCTTCCTTTTGGTATAGGAATTTACAAGGTAAGTTCCTCAGACAGAACACCAAAGGATGCCTCTCACAAACAGATCACAAATCAATACACCAGTATTATTGATGTGGTTGAAACCCTCAAAGAGGGAAACAGTCCATGGCCTGAGCCAACACGACCACTTCAGGAAATTTATTAATAAAAGAATGAAAATTTACATAATCTTCTCTCATGAACAGTTACCCTACAAATGACCCTCCATGCTCTTTAAATAGAGATCATGGACAAATTGGGTGTTAAGCCACGGATCAAGTGTCGGTAATACCGATGAGAGAATGAACTTTCAGATCACTACATATCGTGACCGTCGGATTGTAAGTTACAAAAGTACATAGTAAAGAAACACACTTTACCTAACTCTACACTAGACCAAGTTATACTTAACTATTTCCTATGTGTCAGAATATCCTAACATCCCCCCTCAAGAACAATTTGGGATAGGATTGAAGGATGTACAAATATGAAACAATAGGAGAAGGAAGGAGGCATTAGAGCCTATCCCCAATTAATGACGACTTCCTGAACTCCAACCATAAATCGAAGTTTAGTAAACTTCGCCTCTGTGAAAGCATTTTTAAAGATGTCTGCAACTTGATCATTTGTTGAACAATATTTCACTTCAAGAACATGGTCATGAATGAGCTTTGTGATGAAGTGCATGTGCAATTCAATGTTTTTGCTGTGTTGATGTTGGATTGGATATTTGCATATTTGAATGGCACTTTGATTATGACACCAAAGTGTAGTCGGATGCTGCTGCTGAAAGCCAAACTCTGACAGCATCTAACGAAGCCACATGGCTTCCTTACTAGCTTCTACAGCACCACGATACTCTATTTCTGCTAAAGAAAGAGAAATGGCACTTTTTTTCTTGCAAGCCCATGTAATAGGTCCTGAACCAAGAGTGAGCACATAACCTGTAGTAGACTTCTGATCATTTGGGTCACCAACCCAATCAGAATCAGTGAAACCAACCAATAGAGGAGATGCTTCTGCACTGTAATGAATCCCAAGCTGAACTGTACCTCGAACATAACGAAGTATTCTCTTAGTTGCTTTCCAATGACTTTCATGTGGGTTTTGCATAAACCGAGCAATAAGGCCAACAACAAAGGAAAGGTCGGGACGAGTATGGGTCATATACAAACGTTTTGCTACAAGTTGACGGTATAAGGTAGCATCAACTTCAGGGGAAGTACAAGTGACTAAAAGTTTGGCTCCAAACTAAAAGGGAGAAGGGGATAGCTTACAGTCTTCCATATGAAAATGGCATAGAAGATCACAAGCATACTTGGATTGGGAAAGGAAATACTTCCTTGGATTGCAAGACTTGAAGACCAAGAAAATAATGCAAGTGTCCTAAGTCTGTCATTTCAAAATTCTTTTTAAGGTTGGACTTCACATGGTTTATAAGTTTGGGATCACTACCAATAAGGGTAAGATCATCAACATAAAGAACAAGAATCATAAGAGACTTGCTCACTTTCTTGGTGTAGACAATAGTGTCATAATGACACCTAGAAAAGCTAGTTTCTAAAAGAAAGCTATCCATTTTGGCATACCAAGCCCGAGGGGCTTGCTTGAGATGATAAAGGGATTTATTAAGCCGACATACAAGACTAGAGTCTGTTTGTATAAAGCTAGTAGGTTGTTCCATATAGATTTCTTCATGCAAGTCCCCATGCAATAAGGCGGGTTTAACATCCATCTGATGGACTTCCCATTTGAAAGAGGCAGCAAGGGAAAGAACAAGGTGGATAGAATTCATTTGGGAAATAGGGGAGAAGGTTTTAGTATAGTTAATGCCTTCAACTTGTGAAAAACCCTTAGCAACAAGACGAGCTTTATGTTTATATACTTTTCCATCTGGTCCATACTTGGTTCTGTAAACCCATTTTCATCTAACAAGTTTTTATCCCTTTGGAAGAGGAACAAGATCCCATGTATCATTTGCCAATAATGAACGATATTCTTCATTCATAGTTGCATCCCAATCTGGATGGCCTGAAGCTTCTGCAAAGGTGTCAGGAATAAAATTCACTGAAGCTTGAGCCAATAAAGAAGAGGCTCTATCGAACTGAGAACATGTACGTTGTTGATCTGTAGGATCACCAGCAAGAGCACCTTCTGCATCCCGAGTATCACAGACCCATTTTGGAAGCTGAGGAGCTAAAGGAGGATCTTAAGAAGGTGGGGGAGGATTGTCATCCTCACTGTCATCATCTGAAGAAGAAATATTTTTAGAAGTAGAAGGGATAGAGGGAGGTGGCACATCCACTGAACTAGGATCGTAGGCCGATATATTTTTAGCAAACTTTACATCTCTTCTAATGCTAACATTTTTGGACTTAAGTGGAATAAGTCTATATCCTTTGACATCTTAAGAATATCCAACAAAAATACATTTTTCACTCTTAGGTTCTAAAGATTTATGTTTCTCATCTGGAATATGGGCCCATGCTTCACTTCCAAAAACATGAAAGTGACTTACATCTGGTTTAATTGAGCTCCATGCTTCTTTTGGAGTGATATTCTTTAAAACCTTAGTAGGAGTGCAATTTAATATGTAATTTTCACAGTTAATTGATTTTGCCCAAAAATTAAGACTAAGTCCTTTAGATTGAAGCATACAATTAGCCATTTCCTTTAAGGTGCGATTCTTCCTTTCAGCTACACCATTTTGTTGTGTAGTGTATGGAATAGTATGTTGCATTTGAATTCCATTCTCAGTGCAAAAGTTGTTGAATTTGTTGTTAACATATTCTCCGCCATTATCAGATCTTAGCTTAAGAATTTGATGTCCAGATTGTTTTTCAACAAAGTCCTTAAAGGCCAAGAACATGTTAAATACTCCACTCTTGAGTTTTAAGAAGTATACCCAAGTGCGCCTAGAGAAATCATCAATGAAAGTTAAGAAATACTTGTAGCCAGAGAATGAAACAACTGGAAGTGGACCAAATAAATCACTATGCACAAGCTATAAAGGTGTTGAGGCGTGCCAAGAGGCACATTTTTGAAAACTATCCTGATGATGTTTTCTGAGTACACATCCATAACAAACACCATCTCTGCAAGAGACCATTGGAAGACCTGTCACCATATTTTCTTTACATAGATTCTGAAGGGAGCGATAGTTTAAGTGACCAAATTTCTCATGCCAAAGTTTGCTCACTTCATCATTATGAGCAACAAATACTAAGGGAAGATTTGATGACCCAAAGTTGTTAAAATTATACAACCTTGTAGAATCATCAGCAATGCCAGTAGCTAAAATCTATCTAGGATCTCTTAGGTCATTAATTACAACATCGCGAGGTGAAAATTCAACGATTTTACCTTCACTTGAATGACTCATTTGATATACAGATAGAAGGTTGCAGGATAATCTTGGAACATATAATACATCATTAAATTGACCATTGTCTAGATGAACAGTTCCAGTCCCTACAACACTAAGAGATCTATCATCACCAACATATATATTTTTTGTGTTACAATCATTTAAAGAAGAAAACATGGCTTTGTTTTTTGCCATGTGATAAGAAGCTCTAGAATCAATGAGCCACTCATGAGAATGAGAAGAAGAAGATACATTTAGTACATAACCAGACCGAGATTCTTGATAACCACATACAAAAAGTGTTATTCCTAAATATGAAGTTGAAGTAGAAGAGTGCTCCAAATGGATGTTATGCTTCTTCATTGCTGCTTCCAAGGCTTCCATATTTTTAAAGCATTTGGATTCTAAGTGGCCATCTCGATTACAAAAGTGGCAATGTCTATCAGTCTTCTTCCCTTTGTTTTTATTTGCCTTATCATTTTGTTGAAATGATTTTTCATTTTTAGGCTGAAATTGCTTAGGACCCTTGTTTGGTTTAGGACCATTCTTTTTAGGATATTGCTTCTTAGGATTCTTTGAATTTGGTTGTTGTTGGGCGGCTAAGGCTTTCTTAGAAGAGTTTCCAAGATTAAGAAGACCAAGATATAAGAGCTTTTCTTATTCTCTTATTAAATAATAAAAAAAGGCATCAAAAGAGGGGGACTTGTAGTCTTGTCCCTGAGAAACAAAGGCTTCTCTAGTAGAATGGAAGGTGGAAACAAACACAGAGTGTGTTGGTCCCAACTTAGTAAGAATGGAATAGATAAGGCTACCATCCTTTTTCTTAACCTTAACACCTTGCAAGAGAAGTCTAAGGGTCTTGAACTTGGAAAAAAAATCTTCAATGGAAGAAAAATTATTGGGGTCGAATGTAAGCAACTCATTTTCAAGTTGATGGGCTCTAATTTCATTTTTAATTCCAAAAACTTTAGTGAGTTTTTGTTGGCATTATGACATAGGTTTGACTTATGGCAAAGGTGTTTTCCTTGATGGAAACTCATTCAAATGATAGAGCTTAGTTCAGGCACTCAAAATAGTAGAAAATAAGAGATTCGCAGGTTCCCGGTCACTAAGGTGCGGACATCGACAGGTTCCGCAGGTGAACCATTCAGAAGGTGCGGACAAGATCGCAGGTGTTCCAAACAAAAAGTGCAGACCTAAAGTTCACGGACTTTCATGCAGAGAAATATGCGCGCACGTGGGAAAATTTATGGTTGGCTCATGGTATTTAGTCCGATAGTATTGATCCTATGGTTTTGGTTCATGGTATTACATCCAAAAAGAGTTGAACCCAAGTATTGGGTCCTTGGTTTTTTTTCTCAATGGTTTTGGTCCATGGTTTGAGAAATGCCTTAACTATAAAGAGGGAAGGAGATCATTTAGCCTTTTCACTTATGTGTGTTGAATATATTAAGAGCAAGATCTGAAACTCTGGTGATTGGTTTGATAGTTGGATTTGAATCAAGGAAAACCTGAGCATTATAAGGCGGATCTACTGATGGGTCAAGATCTCTTTGGCATATGATCAGATCTGTGAAGCTGACCGACTGGGGTATAATTGAGGATTGATAAAGTGTTTGTACCCAGAGGTCCGAAGGCGAGATATGCCGCAGGTGCGTAGGTGCGCAGTCCAGTGGACGGCGCAGGTGCGGAGGTGCGCAGTCCAGTTGACGTCGCAGGTGCGGAGGTGCGCAGTCCAGTTGATGGCGCAGGTGCGGAGGTACACAGTCCAATTGACACCGCAGGTGCAGAGGTGCGTAGAACAGAGGACAGAACAGGTGCGGAAGTTCACAGGCTCGACACAGAGGAAGTGTGGATTTCCGTAGGTTTCTATTGGTGAAGTTGCAGACTTTTCTTTGAAATATTTTTAGTTGCCTTTGCTTATTACTGCTGAGTTCAGGGTTTTGTATTTGTGCTTGGTTGCTGTATTAAGAAGCTATTGATTCAGTATTTGCACAAGGAATTTGGGTAATTTTAGATCTATTTGATGTTTGATTGATATTCTTGGATCCAGTTTGAAAATTTATGAAACGAGGTCCTTGGAAGAAAAGAGAAGGTTGTAGCCTTCTGCAGGTTGAAGCCTGCGTATTGGTAAAGGACTGCACCAGTACAAAATCATTGTAAAAAGAAGTTTCTAATTGAAAGAAGATAGAGACATATTGCAGCAGGTGGTTTTCACCCACATTGGGTTTCCACCTTATATCTTGTGTTCCTTGGTGTGACTGTTGCTCTATTTTTGTTCTTGTTATATGATTCTGACACATAGATTAATATATTATAAGTTTGAAAGGTATAACCAAGTTTCATCTGCTAATATTTGTATAGATTGAAAAGAGTTTGATAATACTGATTCACCCCCACCTCTCAGTATTATTTTCAACAATTGGTATCAGAGCGGGTCCTTCAGGAAAAGCTTGATCGCTCAAAGGAAGATCTATCATCATGAGCAACTACGAAAAGGAAGCATCTATCAGGCCCCCTATATTTGATGGAACCAACTTCGTCTATTTGGAAGGTAAGAATCACTGCCTATATTCAATCTCTTGGTACAGAAGTTTGGGATATTGTGGAAATAGGATACACATTTCCGTCAGAAACTCCTACAGATTCAGCTAGTAAGAAGCAGTATGAAACAAATGCAAAAGTTGTCAATACTCTATTGGGAAGTCTATCTCAATCAGAATTTGTTAAGGTGATGCAGCTTAAAAGCGCAAAATAAATATGGGACAAGATCGTTCTAAGCTATGAAGGAGATGAGCAGGTAAAACGAGAAAAATTAAAAACTCTTAGAATTCAATATGAAAGCCTTAGAATGCATAATGATGAAAGTGTGGCTAGTTGTTTCCTATGTATAGATGAGATCGTAAATTGTATGAAAAACTTGGATGAAGAAATAAAAGAAGTTGTTTTGGTTGAGAAAGTTCTAAGATCTTTGTCTCCTAAGTTTGATTCAAAAGTTTCTGTCATAGAAGAAAAGGAGAATCTAAAGAATCTTACCATGTCACAATTACACAGAATTCTAACTACTTACGAAATGAGAAAAGGAGGACCATCAAACAGAAGAGAAGCTGCATTCAAAGCTTCAGGAAAAGGAGATTACTATGAGCCAGGACATATGTCAGAAGAAGAGGAAGAATCAAATTTTTTCAAGAACCTTCAACAGGGAACTCGAAAATTCAGTGGTAAGCTACCTTTCAAATGCTTTGCTTGTGGAAGAGTCGGTCATTATGCTGCGAAATGTCCTCATAAAGATAAACTAGACAGAGGTAAGGAACCTTCTAGATGGAACATAAAACAATATGTAAGTAAGAAGAGCTATTATACTCATGAAGGCAGTGATGGACTTTCAAATAGTGATGAAGATGAACAAGGTCATGATAATAGACTTTTGATGGCTTTTGAAGATGATGATTTCTTGGATGCTACAAATGAAGAAGGTATTTATGAAGAAATTTCTAAACTTAAAATTTGTTTAGAAGAAAAGAATATTATTATAGATACTCTAACATTCCAACTTGCTGAAAAGGATAAACACAATGAGAAGTTAGAATGTGAAATTGTGGGACTTAGAAAGGAAATTGAGAAAACAAAAGCCCTTAATCTCATATTTGCTAACGGATCTGGAACTTTAGATGAGATTATCAAAGTGCAGCAGTATCCTCTAATCAAGACAGGTCTCAGATATTCCGAAGAAGCATCTCAATCTCAAAAGCAAGCACAGAAGCCATCCACCTCCAAAAGATATCTTGATGCAGCAAGAAAAAATGAACAACAAAAACATGAGGCAGATCACCAGGTAAATCAGGGACAAGTTGCTTCAAGAATGATCAAAGATTATCGAGAGAAATCAACTTCAAGGATGAACAGAAGCCTCAACCGATCACAGGTAAATCGTTCTCAATTTAGCTCAAGAATGGATGGAAACTACAATCATATGGTTGGTAGATTTGATAGTCTCAGGAATTTCTTCAATGGCCAATGTTTCTCTTGTCATAACTTTGGTCATAAAGCTTCTCAGTGTGTTGCCTATAAGACCATCATGACTAGGGAAGCTCTAGAATAAAGGGGTATGACTGAAATCATGAAAAGAACCTACAATAACTTCTCTGCTCTTGAAAATGAAATAGAATGCACTATCTGTAACAATTTCGGTCATGAAGATTCTGAATGCAGAAGTAGGTTTCAGCAAAAAATTCAGAAGGAGCAGGCTTCATTGAATCCCAAAATATGGAGAAAGAAAGAACCGCAACCAGACAGATGTGGGATAGCCCTATATGTGGAAGGACAAGAAAACCAATGGTACATTGACAATGGATGCTCAAAACATATGATAGGTGATAAAGAAAAACTTCAGTCATATACTGCCTTAGAAAGGGAAAAGAAGGTATCATTTGGAAATGACACCCCTGCATTCATAAAAGGTAAAGGTTTGGCTCAGTTGAAAAAGAAGGTCAAAGCTGGTAATGTTATGTATGTTGATGGCTTAAAGCATAATTTATTGAGTGTTAGTCAAATGTGCGATCAAGGAACTAAGGTAATATTTAGATCAAATGGATGTATTGTTCGTGAGCTTAACACAGGAAAAACAGTGATCAAAGGCACAAGAACTCCAAATAATTTATACATATTCAAAGAAGGAGAACAACAATTCTATCTGAGAAAAAATGGCGAACACTGGCTATGGCACAGAAGATTGGGGCATCTTAGCTTCTCTCAAATCAGGAAATCATGCAAATATCAGGCAGTTCATGATCTTCCTGACATCATAATTCCAGATAATACAATATGCAAATCATGTCAATTTGGTAAGCAAACTAGAACTAATTTCCTTGAGAAGGAAGGATCAGCTAGCAGGCCACTTGAACTTGTCCACACTGATATATGTGGTCCAACTAGGAAAAGGTCACCTCAAGGAGAAGAATATTTCATATTGTTCATTGATGATTTTTCAAGGATGTGTTGGATAGGACTCATGAAGTATAAAGATGAAGCTTTCGAAAAGTTCAAGTCATTCAAAGCTTTGGTTGAAAACTAATCAGATCGCAAAATCAAATGTCTCAGATCTGATCGAGGAGGGGAATTTACCTCAAATGAATTTTTCGGTTTTTGTGAAGAACATGGAATCAGAAGAGAATTTTCTGCTGCAAGGACTCCTCAGCAAAATGGAGTATTGGAAAGGATGAACAGAACGATTTAGCAAATGGCCCGTGCTATGCTTGATGAGTCTAGAACTCCCGCAACCTTCTGGGGTGAAGCCGCATTTGCCACTGTTACTATTCTCAATAAGACAAATGTCCAGGTAAACATCACTATGACTCCTCATGGACTTTGGTATGGTAAGACTCCCACGGTAAAATACTTCAAAATCTTTGTAAGCAAATGCTACATTAAAAAGACTGATGAAAATCTTGGCAAGTTTGAACCTAGAGTAGATGAAGGCATTCTACTTGGCTACTCTCCTCACAACAAAGCTTACAAATGTTACAATAAAAGACTTGGAAATTTTTTTGAAAGCATTGATGTAGTGGTTGATGAAGAAGGAAACTCTCCTAGACAAGAAAAATCTGAAGTTCTCGAAGATGGTGAAGACTACCCGTCAACATCAAATCAGATTCATGACGAAGAAGAAATCCATGAGGCACCAAAAGAACAGATAAGGATAGAAGAGAAGACTCCATCCAAATATGTTCAAAAGAATCATCCAGAATCCCAAATTCTAGGGCAGAAAGAGGCAGGTGTACAAACAAGGAGAACCATTTCAGAAGCTTCAAGCTATCTATCCTTGCTCTCCTCCTCAGAACCACAGAATGTAAAAGAGGCATGCAAAGATGAATGATGGGTCAAAGCCATGGAGGAAGAAATTGAACAGATTGAGAAGAATAACACTTGGGAGTTGGTTCGTAGACCACAAGATAAAAATGTCATAGGGACAAAATGGATTTTCAAAAATAAGCTAAATGAAAATGGAGAAGTTGTTAGAAACTAGGCAAGACTTGTTTGTAAAGGGTATGCGCAACAAGAAGGCATAGACTTTGAAGAAACTTTTGCTCCAGTTGCCAGACTTGAGGCTATAAGAATG
>APFE031070620.1:225646-236498 GCA_000404065.3 Pinus taeda
AATGAGTTATCTGATATACAAATAGAAGGTTGCAGGAAAAGGTTGGAACACATAATACATCATTAAATTGACCATTGTCTATATGAACAATTCCAGTCCCTACAACACTAAGAGATCTATCATCACCAACATATATATGTTTGGTGTTACATTCATTTAAAGAAGAAAACACGGCTTTGTTTTTGGCCATGTGATAAGAAGCTCCAGAATCAATGAGCCACTCATGAGAATTAGAAGAAGAAGATACATTTAGTGCATATCTGAACTAAGATGTTTGACAACCACATGCAGAAAGTGCTATTGCTGAAGATGAAGTTGAAGTTGAAGAGTGCTCCAAATGGATGTTATGCTTCTTCATTGCTGCTTCTAAGGCTTCCATATTCTTAAAGCATTTGGATTCTAAGTGGCCATCTCGATTACAAAAGTGGAAATGTCTATTAGTCTTCTTCCCTTTTTTTTTATTTGCCTTATCATTTTGTTGAAATGATTTTTCATTTTGACACTGAAATTGCTTAGGACCCTTGTTTGGTTTAGGATCATTGTTTTTACAATACACCTTCTTAGGATTCTTTGAATTTGGTTGCTTCTGTGTGGCTAAGGCTTTCTTAGAAGAGTTTCCAATATTAAGAAGACCAAGGTGTAAGAGTTTTTCTTATTCTCTTATTAAAGAATCAAAAAAGGCAACAAAGGAAGGGGACTTGTAGTCTTTTCCTTAAGAAATGAAGGCTTCTCTTGTAGAATGGAAAGTGGAAAAAAACACAGAGTAGGCTAGTCCCAACTTAGTAAGAATTGAATAGATAAGGTTACCATCTTCTTTCTTAACCTTAACACCTTCCAAGAGAAGTGTAAGGGTCTTGAACTTGGACAACAAATCTTCAATGGAAGAAAAATTATTGGGGTGCAATGTAAGCAACTCATTTTTGAGTTGATGGGCTCTAAGTTCATTTTTAATTCCAAAAACTTTAGTGATATGTTTCATGACTTCAATAGGAGTATCAAGTTTTGCGATGTGGAATCTAAGGTCTGGAGAAATAGACATCCCTATCAACCCACGTGCTTGATCCTGCCTATTTTCCCATTTGGCTGCCTTATCTTCATCTTTCGGTTTGGTTTCTTGGCCTGAGGCTATTCTGTAAAGGCCTTTCCTTCTAAGTAATCCACAATGTAGGACCACCATTGGAAGTAGTTGGTGCTGTCAAGAATAAATTGGCATGGAATTTCCATTTTAATATAAATTGAAGCTATAGATGCTAAAACTAAGTGTTCCAATGGAAAGATCTCAAAAAATTAGGCTAATTAAAAAAAACAACTCTGAAAATGGCTTCCGGATGAAGAAGTTATGGATTTTTGAAGAAACGTTGTTGAAGATGCCGACGAAGTGCGGGAATGTGCGGAAATGAATGATAATTTTATATTTAAAAAAAATATGTCCCCTTTCCAAACTTAATCTAATTAGCTCACATTTCAAAAAATTATATGACTCACTTTTATAAATAATTGAAAGTCACTTTCACAATGGTACTTTATGAGCTACCCACTAAATTGTAACTTAAATAAAATATAAAGAGACTTTAGAATTATAAGTGACTCACTTTTTATAATGGGTGAGAACACTTTTACATAAAGTAACTTTAAAACACAAGCTACATGTGCTTTTTGAAAAAGTAACTCAACAAAAAGAAAGACTTGAACCCAGGACCTCTATTCTCATAAAGTAACATTGGACCAAGTGAGCTAGTTTAAATGGTTAGTAATTTTTGGGAAAGAGGAAGGGTTTTTTTTTTTTTTTTAGTCACTGAAGCTTTGGGGTGCGTGCTTACTTGAGAAAGCTCTTCTTTTTTTCCTACAAAACAAAAGCCACAAAACCCAACACGGACATAAGAAAAAACAAACCTTATGGTTTGAAGTTAGCTTCACCCGGAAACTAAAATTTTTTCTCAATGTTTCTGATTTTCCGAGATCACACTAAGGCGTGGCGAGAAAGAGCATATGCATGAGAAAAATCCTTCCTTTTTGTTTCTGATTTTTCCAGATTGCACAGAGTCGTAGGGAAAATAGCATACGTATAAATAGCATACGTATAAAGAACAAAGAGATAAATAAACTGAAAAAAATAGAGAGAAAATAACTAAAAAATTGCAACTAAATGCTATATACCTCCAAATCTTAAAAATGACATAGCTAGGGCTACCAGAAACCTTTTCACGTGAAACGAAAGGGGTTGCTCACTGGAAAAAATGCTCCTAACACAATAGAGTAGTCCTGTCAGCCCGAAAGCAGTTAGAAACAATATATCTAGGAAACGACAGTCGAATGTAGTTTTGCTGGCTTCAGATTTGGATCACCAATGGATGCGACCCTTAAATAACTCTGATACCATGTAGGAATTTACAGGGTAAGTTCCTCAGACAGAACACCAAAGGACACCACTCACAAATAGATCACAAATCAATACATCAGTATTCTTGACGTGGTTAAAACCCTCAAAGAGGGAAACAGTCCACGACCTGAGCCAACGCGACCACTTCAAGCAATTTATTAATAAAAGATGAAAATTTACATAAGCTTCTCTCATGAACGGTTACCCTATCAAATGACGCTCCAGCTCTTTTAATAGATTCATGGACCAGTCGGGTTTAAGCCACGGATCAAGTGTCTGTAATCTTGAGGAGATCTTGACTGTCCGATCACTACATATCGTGACCGTCGGATTGTAAGTTACAAAAGTACATAGTAAAGAAACACACTTTACCTAACTCTACACTAGACCAAGTTATACTTAACTATTTCCTATGTGTCGAAATATCCTAACATTTGGCAATGTTGTCCATGATAGATGTGTCTACATTTCTTCATGTGATGAACCAACACCCCTTGTCTGCATAAAATCCTCTACCTCAAGAAAGATTACTTTCTTAGTGATCAAATGGAAGATATCCTCATCAATAGTCCACCGAATGAGTAAGGGATCATGTTCTTCAATGGAGTTTCCCCCAAGAGATGATCTATCAGAGGATGATTTTCCATGTGTGACTCATCAAGAATTTCATAGGGCCTGTTCATGGATAGATTCTGCAATAATTCTCAAGAATCACAAACGCCCCCTAACTGTATGCATGGTCCTTTTCTTTGGCAAAGTATCATCATCAAATACTTGGAATACCACATCTGTCAAGGATGCCTTCATGAAATCAACAACATGTGTTATTGGTTGGAGTGTTCAAAAGACTTTCAGATCCAATTTTCTTCTTTCTCCATATTTGTGTAACTTTCTTTTCTGGCTTGGTTGTCATGGTTCTAGCTTGTGTAGGGACCCAAGTAAAATTACAATTACGTGTCATATGTCCAATGTTATGGCAATTGAAGCACTCCATATTGTTTATGAATGAGTAATCATGACTTCTTCTTGCAAAATTGCTTCTAGGAGATTGAGGGGGACCATTATATTTGTCTTTGTGATATGCCCTAGAATATTCTTCCATGTGCCCAAAGTTTGTACAAGAATAGAAATAACGAAGAAATATAATTTGGTACCTGGGAGATGAAAATTCCTTGATGTACTTCTAAAGTCTTTTTTCCTTGGGATTCTTTGATGATATTCTTACCTTTTGTATTCTTGACACCATCTGTAGGTCTCCTTGGAGTAGGATTTCTTCCATAGTTTTCTTGACTCTTCTCCTTGCCTTTGTTGGAAATAGGAGCATCAACATTTCTTCCCTACTTCCTCACATCCTTGTTGTTTAAAGCATTATCGTTCTTGCTTCAAGATTCACCTACATAGCCAAGACCTGATTGATCAAGGGGAGACCTTTGATGACTTAGGATGTCATGTAGGTTTTGAGAACTTTTCAAGTTCTTATTCAACAAGTCAAATTCCTTTTTAAGAAAGACAATTTCTTCCTTCATTTTCTTGCATTGTTCATCCTTCTTTGATAAATTGATCTCCATTTCTTCCTTCATCTTGGTCGCTTCATAAGATTGTGTCTTAAGTGAGGTAATTTTTTCTCTTAACTTGATGATGCCATCTTCCTTTTCTTCTAGTTTTCATGTCACGGTGTTCGTCATAACACAATGTTTAAAGCCATTAGTGAGATAACACAGCCTGGAATTCAATACAATTAGGTAGATCATGTAGTTGACCTTTTTAAAGCCAACTGTCAGGATTTTCAAAATTTTGGCAAGGATATTTGTTTTCTATATTTATTAATATAGATAGCTATGAATTCAAACCCACCAGTTGAGGAAGCAGACTTCACAAAGAAAGACAAATCCCTTATGTATAATGTTAGAATATTTTCCAATAGTTGGGCGGGGAAAACAGTCTCTAAGCCCCAATGATTTTTTTATGAATTGGTTATTGAATATTAAAAACTTCTCTAACAAGTGGAGGGTGTCTCAGCGCATCCATTGAGCCCTACCAAAGATTTCACATATTTAACTATGCCTAGAGTATTCCAAAGTCTAGTATAATAATTCGCCTCAGGCTGATCCCCTAGGAACTCCCCTACAAGCCAACTATCAACCAAATATTTGATGAACTACATCGTCAGTCCAAAACCAACTACAGTATTCCACTTGCAGTTTTTTAACCATCCCATGACATTATCACCCCCTTAAAAGATGTCTAATTTGAAGAGGAATTTTAGGTTGCTTTGTATATGCAACCCTTCAAATTTGACCTGTTGATACGCTTACCTGATTCCTCGCACAAGTCTATCCGGAAAGAATCCATTAAACCCAAAACCACCCCATCTAAAACCAGGTCATCTCAATGGAAAAAAGTGCTCAAAAAAATTAAATTGGAAGATCGTAAAAGGTCGCAACATTTGGAAGAAGTCATTAAAAAACTACAACCCAAAGAGAAAACAGACAAGAAACCTCACAAGTCTAGAGATCCTTCCATCAAAATGAAAATCCACGATGCCATAGAAAATGCCAAAGGAGTTCTTCCTAAGAACATCCAAAAAAAATTGGATGAAGTACTTCAGAAAGGTAATCATAATGTTGGATCTTCTTCGCAATAGTGTCAACATAATGGTCTTGCAAACTAATCTCATAATCAAAAAATCCATTCTGCTACAGCCACTCAGATTGACTTAAAAATGGATACTCCTATCCATTCTCTGTCTCGTATTTCAGAATAAATAAATTAGTATGGCTAGGAGAAGTTTGAAGGGGAGCACTCTAGAGAAGAGAAAACTGACAAAGAAAATTCTGAAAAAGATCAGTATGAGGAAGAGCAGTCGGAAAAAGAATACTTCGAGAAAGAACAATATGAGAGACATCAGTTGGAACAAGGTCACTTAGAGAAAAACTAGTTGGAGCACACTTATTCAGGGAAATACCAGTTGAATATGATCCAGCTGGAGAAAAATCAGTTGGATATTCATAATAATTCACAAAATAATTCCAAAGATAATTTATTTGAGCAGACTCAATCTGATGAAATTATCAAAGACTACAATCAGCATATAATGAGTGCTTCGACTCAATTCCAGCAAGAAAAAGAAGAGGAGTTTCTTGTCATCAATAAAACATTTGCAAAAAATCTAGGTACCAAATCTATCCCAACTACGAAAAAAACTACGAAACTAGCTACAACAACCATTCCAGCAGCCAAAAACAAAAACAAGCCTATTGATATTACTACGAAATACGCCAGCATTAAACATTCTAGTGATAAAAAAACTCTTTGAAGTCATTGAAAAATCTATTAAAATTTCCAAGAAATTATTGCAGAAGAGAAAAAAAATATACTGACAAGACTCAACAACTACAGGAAAGAGAAATGGAGACTTGGTTGTCACGTCAAAGCTAGCCAACAGAAAATTTACACATGCCAACTCCAACCAATATTAAGGATCATCTCGTTGTTTCCAACAAATGGTAGAACAAATGATTAACTAGAATGCCTAGCTTTATGCACAAGTGTCAAAGTTTCAAACCTGACCCATAGTTGTTGCAAATCCTAGCTTCAAAAAAGCTCTGCGTAAAGCTTGTGGTGAGTTTTTAGTAGCAAAAAAAACTTTCGAAGCCACACTTGATAGAGGAGTTATTATTACTACTACATTGAATAATTGGCTTACCTATATGGATTTTTTTCATTCAAAGATAAGGGCTCGAGGGATGCTTATTAGAGATATATTGTTTAGACAATATTAAGATACTAGAGCCCCGCAGAAAAATAACACCCGATTGGAACAAGAATGGGAAAACTACTTACATCTCATGCAACAAAATCGCCAGTGGTTACAGGAAGGGAATAGGTCTTAACATGAAGCGTAAAATACATCTGAATTCTTGCAAAAAATTCTTCAACAAGTTGTTAGTATTGAAGGAACCAAGACTTTTAGTCAGAAGATAGTAGACCACACATCTATGGAAGAAAATGTGTAATTTTGATTGATCTTACAACGTCCAGTGTTAAAGCTAGAGTGGAAATTAGAGAATGGTCGATATTTAATGAACACTTGCATATTATTTCTCTAGTAATATACTAGACTACTTTCCCACGCACAGTTCCACCACCAAAAGCACGTTTAGCATCACCACATCCACAACAACCTACCCATCAATTATACACACCTAGTGTTTCAATGCTTGCTACCACTTCAGAACAACAATCTCATGAAGAGGAAATTGACTAATAAATGAACCTGTTGTCTCAGCAAGCTTCAGAGAATTTGGCCTCAACAACAAAGTCACAAGGCATTGATCCACCAGTTGTCTTAATTTAATATTTCTTCATTGTAGTACTAGTATTTAGAAACTATTTACCTGAGATGTAAAAATTTATTTTGTCTTTTTTCTTTTTGTTTTACTCGAACTCTCCCCTTCCTTAGGACGAAGAAGGCTTTGATGGTGGGGAAGATGTTGGAGGAGCTAGTCAATTTAACTGACAAGTCTGATTGAAAAGGGCTAGTCGACCTTGCCAACTAGCACCAATAAAGACGACAGTCCATAATGTGATGTAAGGTTAACTAACGAAAGATTAATTAGCATGATTAGTTAGACAGTTAGACCTATATAATTGTTCTATAAGACTCTATATATTTGTTTGCGTAACGATGTAACAGGGTAATTCAATACATAATAAAGAATATATTTGTGTGTCTTAGCTATCTCTCCATCAATTTATTTCTTGTACCTTTATATGCTTACTGTGTAATTTATCAAAGTCTGTATGTTGGTAAAAATGTATGCTTTCCGCTAGATTACAGCATGAACCTTGATGTAGGACGATGATAGTAATGTGGTTGATGGTTTCTCATGTGCTAGTGATGGTTATGTTCATGTTCATGACATAGTGCATGATTCCTTCCTAGTGCAGGAATTGGAGGATGACTTCTTGTAGCAGTGTGATGGTTCGATGATGATGATGGAGATGTGCTTCAATGTGTTACAGATATGTTACAACTTGTGCAGGTGCTAGAGAAGAGTAGAGGACTTGTTGGCAGTCATGTCAACTATTGATTCTTGGCCTTTAGTTCAATTTGGTAGTGGCACATGGAAGACATGTTTGATCCATTTATAGAGGTGTCAAAAGGCTTAGCATTAGATTGGAGGCATTTATAGGAGATGGAGAAGGTGACCATTCAGGTGGCATAGTTTCTGAGCAGAGGCTTTTTGTTAAATTAGGGTATGTTCTATGCTTAGAGAAGTTTGCTTCAAATCTTTTTATTAGCCACTGTTTAGAAATCACATAAACATAAATTTAAGTGCAGATAGAACATTAAACGATTGATAGAAAATGAGCCAAGACAAGAGACACAAGATGTGGCGGCTATCCAGGGACAAACCCAATGTGGGGAAACCCTTTGATAAATTCTTCTTTAATCTTCAATAGTTCAACAAAGAGAAATAGTACAATTCCAAATTCTATAATTTTATAACAACAGCAGCAAACCCTAAATCAAAAATGTCAAACTTGGTCAAAACAACCCTGGATTGACTTCTAGTCAACTTGAAGAACTTGGCCTTCAACAGCTACCTTCAGCAGCCCAAAATAGTCTACAATACTCAGTCAAATAGTAGTCAAAGTTCAACACTCTGTGGTCAGCCCTAACCAGTCAATGTTGCTCAAATTCAAGTCAACGCAGCCCCCAAAAAGCCAGCACAGGTCAGCCCTTGGTCAATGCTCCATAAAATAGCCCAACACTTGGTCAACGCAGCCCTAGAAAAGTCAACATTGCCCAGAAAGTCAACGCTTCCCTAAATCAATCAACGCTACCCTAATTTATTCAACACTAGCCCAATTCGTCCTTCTTCTTGCACATGTGAGAGAAGTTACTCCTTTGTTGGCCCAATAAGATGAGGAGAGAGAAGATGAGTTGAGATGATATGAGTTGATAATGAATCAACCTCACTTGTACTTATATGATTTGTTGGGCATGTGTGCCACACATTTAGCTGTTGGCCGACCTTGACAATTTGTCAAGTAAATATAAATAAATTCATATCTCCATATATACTTATCGGAATCAGATGATCTTTAGATCATCCTACACCTCTCGATAAGAGGAATCTAGGAAAAATATCAGCTGCCATAAATAAGATGACCCACATGGAGTTTGGTCGTAGTTTCTAGTTTTAACACTCCCTCTCAACTAGGGAGAACTCCATCTACTAATTTGTCTGACCGTTGGTACTATTCTTGCCATCAAATGCATTGCCTTGCACTGCTTGGCTCTGCTTTTCTCTTCTCTGCTCTGCTCTGTTGAACTATGAAGAAGAAGAAATGACCAAGGATGTATCATACCATCCTTCACTAACCCGAAGTTAGTCTCAGAGTGTTTCATACCACTCTCACTGATCCTAGATCAATGGAGGTCATCCTAGCATAGGGAGTATGGTAGATACAACGATGTGTCCATCGATAGTACTACTAATGGTCCATAACCCCATTTCCCTACTCATTGATCAAATGAGAGGTACTTCCCATGAGTCCCAGACTACATGGGTAGGATGCCTTGACCATAGAACTAATCATCCTATCCACAGGAGAATGAATCATCCTGTCCAACAGTCGCCATGGGAGAACTAATCTTCCTAGTCCATAAGAGAACTAATCATCCTGTCCCATAGTCACCACGGGGTGTCATAGGGGAAGGTTGAACCTTTCACCCTGTACATAATGCACCACTAGGGGAGGGTGAGTCGCCCTGTGGTCGCATATCACTCCAACAAGTACCACATGCCCCCCTGGAGCTCCCATAGCTCAATGTTTGCATCATACACGACCCTCATAAGAGGGTCTTTCAACGATACCAAGTCGTTCTTGGAAAGTGAATAATTTGACCTTTCCTAGGGGCTTCGTCAAAATGTCGGCGACCTGCTTATATGTACCAATATGTTGGAGCCTTATTGATCCCCACTGCACCATATCCTAAATATAGTGGTACCTGATATCAATATGCTTGGAGAAATCATGAAATATGGGATTCTCTGATAAATGAATCCCACTCTGGTTGTCACACAGGATCACAGTAGTATCCAATGTAAATCCAAACAGCTCACTGAAGAGCTTTCGTAACCAGACCGCCTCATAAGAGGCCATACTAGCAATAATGTACTATGCCTCAGCGATGCTCAAAGCCATCGACTTCTGCTTCATGCTCATCTAGGATATCGAGGCAGATCCCAAAGAGAAACAACACCCAAAAGTGCTCTTTCGGTCCACCACACTACCTGCCCAGTCAACATCGGTATATCCATGTAGTCTCACATTTCTGGCAGTCTATCTCAACCCATGAGTGATTGTGCCATGAAGATATCTCAACAGATTCTTGGCACCAATCCAATGTGTGTGGTGAGGCTCAACCATATGTTGACTCAATGTGTTTACTGCAAAACATATATCTAGATGGGAGTTCACCAAGAACATGAATGCTCTGATGAGTTGACAATACTCAGTAGCATTTTGTAAAATAGGCCCAACAACACTACTGCTTAACTTATTGAAGTCAAGCTCCATCGGGGTAGTCATGGGCTTGCACTCTACCATACCAAATCTCTCCAAAATCTTCACCACATATTTTCCTTGAGATAGGAAAATCTCCCCTGGTTTTTGCTAGACTTTCAGTCCTAGGAAATAGTGCATCAGTCCTAGGTCCTTAATTTTGAGCTCAGAATCCAACTCCCTCTTACATTTGTGAATGAGAGGGTCTACGCCTATCAGAAAGAGGTTGTCTACGTATAACACCAGTATGAGAGGTTTGTAAACTTCAACCTTAAAGTAAAGGTTAGGGTTAGCTTCACTCCTAGTGAGTCCCAGCTTCATCATGTCACTATCGATCCTCTCATACCACGCTCGGGGTTCATGCTTCAGCCCATAGAGGGCTTCCTTCAACCTGCACACATGTGATTCCTGATCATGAATCTCAAATACTTCGGGTTTCTCCATGTAGACTTCCTCTTTGATTGAACCATGAAATAATGCGGTCTTGACATCCATCTAATGTAGGTTCCATCCTTGCAAAGCAGTAAGGGCCATGATCAAGCAAAAGGTTGTACATCAGGCAACGGGTGCAAATATCTCATCGTAGTCTATACCTTCCTTCTGAGAGAAGCCACGAGTGACAAAACGAGCCTTGTACTTTTCAGCACTTCGTTGAAGGCCCCGAAAATCGGGTTGACAACAAGGGGGATACCCGCCCGGATCGGACCTTGGTTGGCAGCTCCTTATCAATTTGGTATAGCGGGTCCGACTGGGGATATGGGATCAGTTTCCCAATTCAGTGTGTGTGTGTGAGAAAGATGGGTGTTTCTGTTCTAAATGGAATACTTCTATCTAATCTAATGCTATGCTATGTATTCTAATAAACAGAAAAACATCGAAATTTATGCTAACCCG
>APFE031070649.1:0-10317 GCA_000404065.3 Pinus taeda
AACCTAACCCTAGAAGATGAAACGCCAAATTGTGGGCCCCGTTTTTTGGGTAAGTTGGTACATCAACTTCCCGAGGTCGTGAATTGGTCGTATTATCTCCGTTTGACGTGCATGATAGCCCATTGGAAATATCTCTCCGAGGACTATGACGGAAAAGACGATTTTAGGACAGAAAAATCGTTGGCGGTAGATTTCCCAAAAAACGTCGTTTAGGGCCTCAAAACGGCTTCGGAAGTTTAGGACCCGAAAAATTGCTAAAAATAGTAAACTATGCTATAATTAAGGAAACTGAAAAAATGAAAGAGACAATTGTGGGGGTCCAAATGGGATCGGTGGGTGGCCACCAACATCCACCTGGATTAGGTGTAAGAGAGGGTAGGAAAGAGTTCAAGAAAAACTAAAAATTTCCATGCAAGTTATGCAATGGAGATCATCTAACTCACCTCTACCCCATGATGCAAGACGCTCAACACTTGTCGGTATAGCAAGGGTCCTCTAGCTCCCAACTTGTTCTGACTCACCGTTTTTCCCAAGGGTAGCAATTACTTGCTTACGCGAATCCTAATGCTGGTACCTCCTCTAAGGGCAATTAGGAAGGGGAAAATTCATCAAATGTTTATATGATGAGCTTTCATATCGACATCACTACGTGAGCATGCGATTATGGTGAATTAGAAACATCTAAGGATAATATGTTCTCAAAGTCACTGAACCACTTCATATTGAGGCGCCCCCTATTGAGTCTATACCTCGGATATTGAAAGGTTATGTAAAGCTCTCGACTATTAACCCTAATGCTAAGGCAGCCTTGAACTAGTCGATTGTAGAAGATCTGGCACAAATTCTTTGTGCTATGTCTACATTGGAGGTGCTCCAGTCATGCCCTTCTCAGAGAAGTGCTTTGTTTTCAGCAATTGTCGCAGTAGATCCAAAGAATTCTTTAGTGCTCGCTTTTGATTTGTTGAATGTCAAAAAGAGAGTTCCTCACCATATGGCTTTCCAGATAAACTCCACATACCGAAAGACCAATATTTTTCAAACTGTTATAGATGAGGGAGCTTCCACATGTGCGATGTATATGTAATGTTGGAAGGCCATTGGATCACCTTCAGTTATTCCTTCACCAACTCTTTTGATGGAATTTGATGGTCATTCTCATAGGCTACATTGGATTATGCTGGCCTTTCCTATCTGTGTTGGGGGAAAGGTAGTGAATATTGATGTAGAAGTCGTTGATGTGAACCTGGATTATATCCTCATCTTAGGTAAGAATTGCATTTATGAGATGGATGCCATTGTTTCATCAGTATTCTGCATCCCCTGTTTTCCTCATGAGGGGAGGATAGTTAGAGTTGATCATTTAGATTATTCTCTAGGTGACTCCAATGCAACTTTAGATTCTACCATTCCATTGGTGGAAAATACTCGTCAACCTATTGAGAATTTAGGAGTTTGGATCTACTCTTCGTTAATGGGTATATTTGACATCCCTCCTCCTAGAGCTAGAATTAATGCAATTTCATCCTCTAAGGGACCTTCTAGAAAAGGGTTCTTTCGAATTCATTATTTTTCAAACTCTTCACCTTTACCTTCATCTACCACCACGTTAGACGGAGGGCATGTAGGTGGAATGGCGTTTCCCATGTCTGTATTGGAACTTAGTTATCAATCTATCATTAACTCTATAGACAACCATCCCACTCCTTTTTCACAAGAGGAGTTAGATGGCAATGTGGCTCTAGCATGGACCCTCGATTCTTCTTCAATTCTAGATTGCTTAGATATAGTGTTACCATACGAAAAAGCAATTTTGGAAGTACTGATTGGAGTGAATCGACCATGGGAGGATATACATCATCATTCATATTTTCGCCCTCCATTATGTGAAATTGAATCTAGTTTGTCCAATAAGTCTACTAGTGATGTTTGTATAGTTTCGAACCCTTTGGCTGCAACACAATTTACTACCAAAGGTAACATGTTGGTTATCTCATGAACTGTATCTCTAAACATCTCTAGGAATCCTAACATAATAGAAAATGTCTTCATGGATGCTGATTGTTCCCCTAAATAAATTCAAATCTACACTGATCTCTTTAAAGAGTTTCAAGATGTGTTTGCTTGGTCTTATGTGGAAATGTCTGGAATTGATCCATCCATAGTCCACCATGAGATCAAGATGTACGAAAACACCAAACCAATTTGTGAAAAATTTCGACGGGTAATCCTCGGAAAGCAGCACCTATTAAAGCTGAAGTTTAAAAGATGCTTAAGGTAGGTTTCATATACCTTGTTACTCTAGCTGAGTGGGTTTCCAACCCAGTCCCAGTAGATAAGAAGCAAGGAATGATCCGATTACGTGTCGACTTTAGGGATTTAAATAAAGCTTGTCCAAAATACAACTACCCCATGCCTTATATTGATCAAATTGTTGATGAATGTGCAGGTAATGATTTTTTTTGTTCATGGATAGATTCTCTAGTTATAATCAAATTACTATCCATCTAGAGGATGAGTACAACACAAAATTTATTTGTCCCTAGGGCAGATTTGCATACAAGAAGATGCCATTTGGTCTTAAAAATGTTGGAACTACTTTTCAGCGGTCCATGTCTTATGCTTTCCATGACATCGAACATGTTATCGAAGCATACTTGAATGAATTCACTGCTCATTCTCGCAAGAGAATTGATCATCCCAGCCACCTTCTGTCAGTATTTGAGAGATGTTGTTTTTATAAAATCCTATTGAAACTGAAAAAGTGTGTTTACGCAGTCACATCTGGTTGGCTATTAGAATTCATCATATGAATTGAAGGCATTCGTGTTGATCCTTTCAAGGTTGAAGCAATAATTCAATTGCCTCCCCTGTTTTCAATTTGTTAACTTCAAAGTCTCCAAGGAAAGGAAAATTTCTCGAGGAGATTTATAAAAAATTACACCAATATTACCAAAGGATTTATGCATTTTCTTAAGAAATAAATTCCATTTTTATGGGATGATTTCATGCAACAACCTTTTGATGCTTTGAAAAAAGCATTAACCTTTGCTCCATTATTGAGTCCACTGTATTATGGCAGAAATTTTCTTTTGTATCTCACTATGGTAGAATCAACCATCAGTATGGTTCTGGTTGAGGAGGATGATGCTCTCAGTGAGCATGTAATATAATACTTGAGTCAAGGCTTAGTAGGACCTGAGATACACTATTCTCCCATTGAGAAATTAGCCTTAGCAACTATCCATGTTGTCCAACGGCTTCGTCATTACATTCTGCTATGCAAAACATTCATCTTAGCGGTTGTCAATCCTTCCAGTTTGTCCTCAGTAAGTGAGTGATTGGGGGCAATTATAATTAATGGATTTTTATTTTTAAAGAGTTCAATCTCGAATTCTTGTCAGCTAAATCTAAGAAGTCATTAGTTTTTGCAGAATTCATTTCATAGCTGCCTTGTGAGGAACCTATTATTTATGAGGAAAATTTTCCTCACAAACATTTATTCCTCATTTCTTCACAAGATCACTGGTACAAAGATCACTATATATCTCCAGACTTCAACGTTTCCACCTACTTTCTCCAAAGATGAGCATCAAATATTACGTCACCTTGCTAAAAACTATGTTATTATTGGTGATACATTATATCCCAGAGGGGTTGAGTCAATCCTTAGATATTGCTTAATTTTGGAAGAAGTTGAGTCTGTACTTAATGATTGCCATAGTGGCGCTTGTGGCGGTCATCTATTAGGGCTTTCTACAACTCAAAAAAAATTGTGAGCAGGCTACTTTTGGCCTTCAATTTTCAAATAATGTATTGAAGTGGTCAAACGTTGCCATCTTTGTCAAATTTATACTCGGAAAATGTGCGCACATGAAACTCCACTTTTTCTTGTTATCACTGTTGGTCCATTTATGATATGGGGCATTGATTTTACTACTTGTAATATGCCTTCGGCAAAAAATCACAAGTACATCATTGTGGCTATAAACTACTTTACGAAGTGGGCCGAGGCCATCCCTACTTACAAAAACGATAGTGAGATAACAGCCTTGTTTCTCTTCAACTACGTTATTTCACGATTTTGTGACCATGACAGTCACTTCCAGAATCAATTGATGATCGAATTGGCTCTCAAGTTGGGCTTCCAGAAGGAGCATTCATCTCCATATTATCCTCAGAACAATGGCTAGGTTGAAGCCATGAATAAGTCCCTTAAGACTATCCTACAGAGGACAATTGATAAATTTCAATCTAATTGGCACATCATGTTGTACCTGATGCTCTGGGCATATCAAACCTCAGTTAAGACTTCGACTAATTTTACTTCTTTTCAACTAGTTTACGGATTGGAATATGTTTTCCCTATCGAATGTGAAATTATGTCCTTTAAGCTAGTTGTAGAACTTCTTCCGAAGACATCTAGTCTCGAAGAGCTCCTCGTTCATTTGGAACATCTTGATTGGCAGATTCGAGATGCAGCCATAATAAACGAATCCCATAAGAAGAGGATTAAAACTCAATATGATAAAGTTGTCCATCCTCATGTTTTATCTGAAGGTCACCTTGTCTTAGTCTATGACCAAGACAAAGATGCCCTGGGGGTAGGAAAATTCATATCTATGTAGTATGGTCCCTTTATAGTCAACCCTGTTTTGGGAGAAGGGGCTTATGAATTAATTGATTTTGAAGGGAACAAGTTGGCGGAGCCATGAAATGGGCTCTACCTTAAGAATTATTTTTCTTAGGCTTCGGCCAAGCAATTGCTTGTTTGTATATTCTGTATCTTTGTATCTATATGTCTAGAATTTTGTGATATCAACATTTTTTGATCTGCTTTGGCAGGTATTGATGGATGATTCAATATATTTCGGATTCGCTGATGGTGTAAGTAGGCACACTCAGAATCTTGCTTCCATGGCTTGGGTGATTCATTATCCATCTATCCAGTTTATGGTTTCGAAGGTAATATGTATTGGACCTGCTTCGAACAACATTGTCGAATATACTATCGTTCTTAATTTACTATTCGAAGCAATATCTTATAGGATTGATTCATTGGTACTTTATCTAGACTCACAACTAGTGGTGTTGGAGTTAAATAATGCTTATCGGATTTGTGATCCCTATTTATATCACCAATTTATGAGAGTGAGAGTGTTGCAACGATCATTTATTTATATCACATACGTTCACATTCCATGATATGAGCATTCATTAGCAGACTCTATTGCTAATCGAGCATTAGATTAGCACATTAATCATTCATCAAATTAGATAACATAAAAAAAAAAATGAATCTGTATATATATCAAAAAATCGCCTGTATATAGATGGAGTGTTCAAAAAATAATATACAAAATTGGAACAGGATGCCCTCAAAATTTGGGCTTATGCCCATAATCATGTCTAGTCATACATAGATCTATCTATTGACCTAGATGAGGATGGGTGGCTAAAAAATTAACCATAGCATTGGCTACATGGAAAAGTATCTGGACCCAGTCCCCTGGTACCCCTACCATGCGGCACTATATCTCCTCAGGCAGATCTTCTATGGCTATCATAGGTACCTGCTGAGTTAGTCTCACCAAGTTTCTCTAAAGAACATATAGGACTCTCTCTCTCTCAGCTGTCATCTCTTCAGCCCCTCTTCCACGATGCCTGTACCTCAGAAATCCATTAGGTATCACTGGACCCACATCTGGAAAATGGTCATTATATTCTGTTAGTATTTTGTCTCATCAAAAAAAAATTATAAGTTTGTTTCATATTAAAAAGTCCAAAAAATCTAAAAAATTCACAAAAACTTAAAAATTATTACATATGTCTCCCCATGCCACATTTGGTGGTAGCACTAAGTCTAGATCTCCTCGTAAATCCATGTCGTCATATGGGTAGTCATCGATTGCGATGATCCGTTGATTCCACCAGGTGAAAAACTCATCATCAAAATTTGTTCTAAGCACATCTCCGCCCCCAAAGTGCTTCATCAATTCCACCCATCTACCCATTCGTGGATCTCTAGTGCTATTGGTGGATGTTGATCCTTTTGGATGTAGAGAAAGTACCTTCTCAAAGAAGAACAAACACAAGATGGTTCTGTATCTAAAAAATTTCATTTTCCCTTCTGTATAAAGGTCAATTAACTCTTCATGTTAGTCAGAAGAGGCATGCACCAGTCAAATATTGTGGTAAGACATTCCACTTCTAGACTCATAGATACTCATGATGCTTGATGCAGGGAAGATGACCCATTTACCCGTGCAATCGTAAATAGAAAAATCCTCAGGGATAAACTCTCCACATGTTTTATTGGAATTTGACTTCCAATCTTCTGTGGATGTCCACTACAATACATATGGACATATTATTCTACTGAAACACTAACTCTCATCCTTCCAGCCGAATGATCGACCTCCCCTCTTTGAGAGAGACTGGTAATAAAATATATATATTCAACCTCAATCCGTAGAGGCATCTGGTCTATCATGAAAGCATCATCCTCTACACTCTAGTAGTGGATCAAAGGTTCGAACAAGCACGTATTGGCTTTCATATTTGGCACTTTGAAGAACTTAAGTAAGCCACAACCTCTCAAAGCATCCAATGCATTTTGGTCATTCATTACCTCATTATCAATTGTGGTATGCTTTCTTTCCCTCCAAGTGATAGTCATCCTTAAAAAATTTAAAGTTTCAATTGTTAGTTGTTATGTTAAAACTTTAACTCGCATACACGCGGGTTCCCTTTACACACATTTGCATGTAGGGTCATCATATACACGGATTATTCACATCCCATTGATGTGTACATAGATTTTAATTTTTTGGCATATTCTCCCACGGTAAAAGCTTTGAGAAAACCTCGAAAAACTATCATAAAACATTACATGTAGGATTTGAGGGTTACCTAGAAACTTTGGGGTGATTTGAATGGTCCAATTATTCAGAGGAAAGCATGCTTCATTTTGCTCCACAGCTCTTTGCTCCAAACCGATATGGAAAAACTGTGACTCTAAAAGTCATTATATAACTTTGAAATTATAAAATATTTTCCAAAAAATATATTTTGTCTCATGATTTTGTTGACCTATGGGCTTGGATTGTCGAGAACGGGTTTTTTTTTCAGGAAATTTTGGAGACTTCTTCAAGGTGTTGTTTCAGTCCCATGACCACTAACCTATCATGGTAGGTATCATTCTTTCACTGGCATTTAGGTTAGGGAAACCATTTTCCGTTGCATCTTACATATTAGCATCCATTCAGCGATACATTAGCCATAGGGTCGACCCCATCGTATCTTGGTTAGAAAACCATTTTCACTCACTGATTTTTAAATCATGATGCCATGGTAGAGGCATCCATTACATGGGCATCTTAGTTAGAACCTTGATGACATTGGTTGCCCATGCTGCTATACTGAGTAGGCACGGGAGTCCTCTTTAGTCCCACCATGACTGATGCATTGAAGACACATTCTCCTTTCTTCCACGATAATTTATGGTCTTATACTCTAGAGGCTCCTTTGTGCTGAGCTATACTGTTGCATTGCATTTTGACTATTTGCAACTTTTGGCCTTCAACTGGATTCACTTGGACTTGTGATTAAGCAACTTATTTGACCATGTCTTCTACAAATTCAACCATGCAATCACTTAGCTTCTACAACTTGATGCATCCTTTTACCCATGGAAAGAGCATCCCTTTGAGTGTCCTTGACTAGTTTTGCCTCCCTGCATTGAGAATAAGAATGTTCCTCTCCCATGAAATAGATCATATGTTTCTCTGACACTCATTCTTTCCACTGCACTATAAAATTCTATTATTCTTTTTCTAGCTTAAAGAAAAAGACAAAAAATATATATATATTCCAAAAAGAGCAGGAATGGGACAACATTTCCATATTTTGTTGGCAGCTAGAGTCATTCATGTTGCCCTTGAACAAAGCACTCAAAAGATAGTCTCTCCTCCATTTGGGTGGGATTTAGTTTGACTGAGGTACACCTTAACCTTGTTATTGAGTAAGTACTCCTCAGATTGGTTACCTCTTCCAATCATATGGAGAGTTTTCTTATGCCTCTTGCATGACAAACTTATACAGAGTTATCATATGCTACCATATAGTCATCATTGGGTCGTCATTTTGTTCAAGGGAAGTAAACCTAAGTCAGCCTCTCTACAGTGTCTCTTGATCTATTTTTCACTCGACCATCCCTCGTTGTTAGTGTCATGTTTGTCATGACATTAGTTATATTGGTCCTTTGCTTGTGTTGGTTTGAGAAGGTCTCCATTAACTTCTTGTTGGTGGGTCTTGTCCTTATTGACTATGACATATTGATCTGAGGGCAGATCTAGAGCCGCACCATCGCCGTATTTTCATTATTGATAATTCACCTTGTGCTCAGCATGATCAATATCATGGGTCTTTGACTGAGTGGTTTCCATTGTGTTCAACATCTGCTTTCATTATCACACATTGGGATTCATGTAGTTCCTTGGTTTCCATTTGACCCTATTGGTGGATTCCTCACCTCTGTGTCAGCTTCCATTATTGGTTGGTTCAAAGGGTTTCTATCGTACACTAGCTACATCTTGTGTATGCCAGAAATGTGCCTTGGTTGGGTTACTACATATTTTTCATCCGATCACTTCCACATTATTGGCCTACGGGTTATACTCGCGCTATATTGATGAAGGATGCCTTAATCCCTTCCTTCTAGTGGATCTTTTCCTATCGACTACAACTCATTTTCTCTGGGACAAATATCTAAAGTCCATTTGGCAGTACCTTGTGGTTTGTAGTCATTAGTGGCATATTCCTTCACTATCGACAGTGGGTAACCATCATTGTCTCTTGATTAACAGATTGTTTCAAGTGTTCAACTTCAGCTCATTCATTCACACTTGTTAGATTGTACTAGGTACCTTGACTTTCATTATCATTATTGGTGAGTATTCTTGTGTTTGTTAATGGTATACATCAATGACCAGTAATCAAACAATTTCTCACAAGGTCAACCTCAGATAATTTATTCCCATTGTGTAGAAATGTACCGCGACAGTTGGTGAAGACCTTGGGTTGCATTAGCATCTTTTGGTTCACTTATGAGTTGCTCATGTTGCTGCTAGTTGACACCATCTACCTTGTATGTTGCAATTCTTCATAGTGACATCTTACATGCTAGCATCTGGGTTACGATGTAGTATCGTTTTATTCCATCATGTTCATTTAGTACTATTAGGATTAGTTTTTGACATCAATGATTAGCTTCATCCTTCAACATCATTGGTCGTCTTCTTATATGTGATATTCAGACATGTAATTTTTCGATCATGATTAGATCATCCATTATGTATTTTTAGTTCCTTTATACTTGTATACATATTGGATTCGCTTGTACTTGACATGCGAACATGCTTTACTTTCTCTGAGCATGGGTATGCCTGCCTCAGACAACAGTTTCTTGTTGGCATTATGGCTAAAGTGTTGTCCTTGATGGCAACCCATACAGGTGATGGATCACTGTACAGCAGGTCAGTAGCAGAGATTGATGATCAGCTCTCAAATATTGAAGAAAATAAGAAGTACGCAGGCACACCGTACAAAAGGTGTGGACACGCAGGCATGTCTTATATAAAGTGCGTACATACCCTCAGGTTACCCGTTCATGAGGTGCGTACCCCCAGTTCACTCACTTCAAGCAGAAAAGTGCGCACACGTGGGGTTTCTTATGTTTGGCCCGTGGTATTTAGCCCGCCATTCTTGATTCTATGGTTTTGGCCCGTGCTATTGCTTTATATTATTATTATTATTGAGCCCCATGTTTTTGGGTCCCTAGTATTGGGTATCTATGGTATTGATCCATGATTTGAGGAAGAGCTTGCCTATATAAAGCAAAGGAGATCATTTGGCTTGGGTATGCCTTTGGGACGAGCATCTTATGTGAGCTAGATCTGAAATACTATGAATCTCTTGGGAGTAATGTCTAGATCTAAATGAGGCGAATCTACTGATAGGTTGAGACCACTTCGGCGCATGACCAGATCTATAGATCTGACAGTCTGGGTTATTCTTGAAGTCTTGAAATTATCTATACCCAGAGGTATGCAGGTCCAGTGAAAGAAAAGTGCGGAGATACGTAGGCACAGAAGCGTTGCAAGTGCGCAGATACGCAAGAGCAAAAGTGTTGCAGCTATGGAGGTCCGCCGTGCAACAGGAGGCGCAACTGCGGAGGTGCGCGGTGCCACAGGAGGCGCAACTGCGGAGGTCCGCGGTGCCACAGGAGGCATAGCTATAGAGGTGTAAGGCACCACAGGA
>APFE031070659.1:2909-48174 GCA_000404065.3 Pinus taeda
TGAACAACAAACAAATGAAAGGAAAAAGTTGTACAAGCATCAAAAGAAGTGTTATGACAATCCAAATAAATATTTGGGTTTGATAATTGATGGTATGGACCGGAAGAAAACACTTTTACCACATGTTGTTCGCAGACCCAAAAATTTACAGAAGGAAATTTTTATTCATTATCACTTGGTCAATTGTATGGTCTTCAATGGGAAAATGTTGCCAAGGGTGTACTTCACAGCTCCAAATATTCATAATGATGCAAATCTGACCATAACCATAATTCATGATGTGATTTCTCATTGGTCTAGTACTCTTCCTGAAGTTTTGTATCTACAATTGGACAACACTTGCCGTGAAAACAAAAATCAAGTTATTTTTGGATATCTAAACATGCTTGTTGAATTGAGAATTTTTCAAAATGTAAATGTTCGTTTCCTTCTTGTTTGGCACACTCATGACCATATTGATCAGATGTTCAGTCGTTTTTCAGTCATATTGAGGAAGAAGCAAGTTGGGAGCTTGCCATCACTAATTGAATGTCTTAAGAAATCATACATGCCAAAGCCTACTTTTGATGTGTTGGAAGAAACTGTTGACATGTGAAGGTTTATTCTGGGATCATATGGTGAGGGGAAATGCATTTAACAACTTAATGACATTAGCTTCCAACATCAATTTCGTATCAAAAAAATTGATGGGAAAACACTAATATGGGGCAAGAAGTATTCAACTACTACAGAACGGGCACCATCATCACGTTTGCAATTTTTGAAGTTCATTCTAGATCATCCAATCTTTGCATCAAAAATATTGTTATTACAATCAGTTGGTGAAGTTCAAAATGCACGCAGACAAAATAGAGATATAAATTATTCTGATTGCCTGGAAGAAATTAAAAAATGTATTAGATATACATATGAGTACTTTGACATTGTTGATTCAGTTTGGTGGGAGTCATTTTTCAATAATCAAATTGATATCATTTCATCAACAACAAATGAAGATATACCTTTGAAAAATCCATTTATTTGGCCAAAAAATGTGTCAAATGAACATGAGGAAATAAACATTGGTTAACATAAACAATCTCAAGGTATTATTAATTCTTCATAGGCAGAGGAAAGAGAGATGTATATTGGTTCCAGAAGATGTCGTGCACAACGTGAAGCCATGGAAGACCTTTACAGGGGTTCAGTACATGATATTAAGGAGGGTTGCATGATTGCAATGCTAGCAGATGGAGATCCCAATGGCTATCCATTATGGGTTGCTAAAGTTATAAAGGTCTTTACAGAAAATGAGGATGTTACAAGTGTTGAAGTACATTGGTATGCCACAAATACACACCCATTCAATGGTGTGTATAAGCCAGAGATGGTAGTTGACAAAAAAAATGGTGGAAAAAGAAAAAGAAAGGGTACAAATATAAATCTCCGTCGCACAGACATATTACAATTGGAGGATGTTGACATACTTGTTTATGACTTCAATTTAACAAAGAGAGGAACTCTTCGCTTCAAGACGATAGAGATTCTGAAAAGGTTGTTACCAGAAGGAATATTGTTGACATGGGAGTCTGCTGAAACCAGTCGTAGATCTAGAAGACTTTTGAAACCTCAAATGTTGGGCATGCATGTGGACTCAGATGGGGCACTAGTTGATGAAAGAGAAGAATATGGAACATCTTCATCAGCATCCAGTCACTCATCTGAAGATGTCAATTGTGATGGTGTGCAAGAAAATATGAGTGATTTTGAATAATTGTTTAAGACAGATTATATAACTGATGTATGCATCATATCTTCGAATAAAATTAATGTTTTCCATATGTTGTTAAATGAGAAGTTATGAAGCATTTTTATGTTGTTGGATTATGTCTTAACTATGATAAATTTTATTGTTTAAATATCTACAATGCAATATCAAATTAGAGATATAATGTCTGTTTTATTCAGTATACAAATAAATACTTTTGATTTCATTGAGTGATATACTTTGTTCATAATGTCATGGTTTTTTAATTTTATAGTTGAAAAATTTTCAATTTCTTTTGTATCTAGCATGTTGTGGTTGAAAACATGTTAAATTTATACTTAGGAAAGAAAAATGATATTCTACCAAAAACATTAATGTGTTTTTTCCTTAAAAATTAGCTTTGTTTGAGACATAAAAAATTGGTTTTATTAGCATTTTTTAAAAAGTTTGAAAATTGACCCTAAAAAAAAAAAATGTTATTCCAGTAGCATCACTTTCGTTTTGAAGCTATATTTTGCAAGAAAATTTCGTAGTAAATTTCGTAGTCACCGCCATTTTTAAAACACATTCAAAATTGGCACCTAAAAAAAAAAACATCGTTCCAGTATACACACTTTTCGTTTTTAGCACTGTTTTTGATGTTTTTTTGGGGTTTTTGGGCCAGAGTTCCCGTTTTGAGTTTATAGTTTCCATTTCAAAGTTTACATTGTTTCATCCCTTTTGTATTATTTTACACTTTTTTGGACTTAAAGGATTATATGACAAAAAAGAATCATTGGATTCTCCTTTCCGTTCCTTTCAGAATCTCTAAAATTGAAAGGAACCGAGTTATCTTTGTCGTTAAAACTCGTTAAAACCAAATAGCGACAAACTCATCCGCATGGATGAGAACGAGTTTCCCTGTCGCTAGGCTCACTAAAATATAGCGACAGGTTCGCCCGAAGGGAAGATTATAGAACAAGCATATGTTATCCTCCTCAAGCTTGACAAAAATAAAGAGGTACTAGTAAGCAATCACTGGGGAAAATTGGGAAGAAAATTTGAAGAAACTTTATTGGTAGCAAGTCGCTCTTGAACATGACACTTTCCTTCCGCATCCATGTCGGGTTGGGTTGTTCCGTTCACTGGTCATCATCATTGGTCCATCACACCATCCATCTTTGGGGTTAATTCTACCAGTCCATCGTTAGTGTCGCCGATATGTTCAAGAGAAGTCATTCAGACAATTCACCTGTGTCTCACCCACTGCAATACATTCATGCTCCATTCCTTCATGACCGCCACCCTGAACCCTGTATCGTTAGATTGTTTTCATCTCCAAAACCATTTGCTTCATTCTGTGTCGTTGATGTGGGATTCATTAAGGCCCTCCTGTGACGGGTCGCTTCTTATCAACATCAGCTCATTATCCAAGAGGTTGACTTAGGAACAACCCTTTCAATACTTTGAAGCTTGCATGCCTCAATGGAAAGTTTCTCACTTTCGGTGACAGGTTTACATCAATGGCCTTCGTATGAGAGATTTTACATGGTGTTCGACACCAAGTCCTTTTTCACACCACGTGAATTGTATTGTAGTACCTTGAGGGTCATTATCATTATTGGTGATTCCTCTCGTGCCTGTTAACAACTTACTTCATTGGCTGGTAATCAGGCAATGTCTTTCCATGTTTGACTCCAGAACATTTTTCACATGGATCGACTTGTACTCCGAGTGAAGATTGAACGAGTTTTGAAGACCCCGGATCTAGTTCCATCCATTCGAGCTGCGATATATTCAGGAATATAAAGACATCAAGTGTACATCATTGCCGAACAAATGATCATCCAAATCAAAGGATGATGAGTCCATATCATCAGTCTGTCACACAGATGATTTTTTATCCTATGTACATGAAAATGAATTTATAAAGTTGAGCATGGGAATGCCCGCCTCAGCTAGATCATGAAAAAATGTTGCCAAAATAATGTATTGTATTGTATCTTATTACAGGTCGCCTCCCGACTCGGAAACACTTCGGATCCTCATAGTAAAGCATTTCACCCGACATCAAAAAGATTAACAACCTCATGCTTTAGGGGGCAACTGTTATAGACATTTTTGGGCACTTCAACCCCAATAATAAATGTCCATAAACTGAGGGCTCCTAAGTCCCTAAAAGCGTTGCTTCACTGCCTAAAGGAACAAGGTCAACTGATTACATCATCTCCCAGAAGTTCTCCACTGAAAACTGCTCATAAATGGTCAAAATTGGACCATACTAAAAGCTCAATGCAAGGGGTGTGATGCATATCACCTTCCCAGTGTACAAGGTGCGATGCATACTGATTTGCTCCTCTGTAGGGTGTGATGGTTGGGAATGGACAAATGGCAGGGACAAAAATGCGAGGTGGAAGATCATGGAATCTTCCAGAAGCTTCCCCTCTGACACTTGCCACTCCATTTTCGACCAGGGATGAGTAAGAGATCTTCATTCTCCAAGTGGAAGTAGGAACTATCAGAGAGAAGACACTAATTAAGATCCCAAAAGATGACTCACCTCTCTATAATCATCTATATATGAATCCCTCATCACAGAGATCCAGAGGCTGGAATTTTGTAATCTATAGAGAAGTGTTGTTGGTATTCTGGTGTACATTCACAGTGTTGGGTGATTTTGCTTTGTTTGAGGTGAAAGAAGCACTTCTTAGCTAGAGGATGATGCTGGGTCAGAGCTACTCATGGTTGTAATCCTCTTGCTACTTTTATCTGAATAAAGCTATTCTTGTTTCCTTCCATATTCTGGTGTACTTGTTTATATATTCTTGTATATGGTTAATGTACATCTGATACTGCATTATTTATGAATTTAGATCCTTGTTTCTTGCATAGTAGTATGTTGCTGTGATTCTACAGGTCCTTTTGAAGCTGAGCAGAAAAAGAGCGAGCAACAAAACTCTATCAAAAGGAGAGGGAATCGAGCGCAAGACTCAGGTTGGCCCTCTTGGTTCTCCTCTCATCTATTTTCATAAAAGGAATCAATATTAGACTTTGATTGTTTGTTTCTAAGATAGCCATCCATCTTAGTGGGAATAGCAGCATCCGTGTGGACACTATTCTCGTATAACACTATTCACGCTCCGAACATCGACGTATTCGATACCAAGCAAAATACTACGTGATCGTCGGTGATACTCTTTATGTTGTGCTATCGACACAGTTCTGTGGAGGTGCCTCACCCTTGAGGAGGCCGAAAAAGTCCTGAATGACTGCCATTCAGGCGCATGTGGGGGGCATCAATCTAGTTACGCTACGTCGCAAAATTTTTTGTGAGCAGGATACTTCTGGCCAACAATGTTCAAAGATTGCATAACTGTGGTTAGAAGTTGTCATGCTAGCCAAATTTTTGATAGCAAAACCAGAAGACCACCCGCACCGTTGCAACCAGTAGTAGCTGTTGGGCCATTCGCCAAATGGGGCTTAGATTTCATGACATGTAACCCCACCTCGACCGGGGGGCATGGGTACATAATAGTCGCGGTGGGATATTTTACCAAATGGGCCGAGGCGATGCCTACATTAAACAACAGTGGCGAAACGGCTGCCCTTTTCTTTTTCAATCACGTAGTCTCCAGATTCGGCGTTCCACTGGCCATAGTCACAGATCATGGATCACATTTTCGCAATCACATGATGGTTGAGTTGGCTACCAAATTAGGACTGTCCCACAACAGCTCTACTCTGTACTATCTGCAAGCTAACGGATAAGTTGAAGCAATCAACAAAGTCCTAAAGCGCATGCTGCAAAGGATGATTGGAGCCCACAAATGGGATTGGCACCTAATCCTGTACACGACCTTGTGGGCATATCGGACATCGGTAAGAAATGCAACTGGATTCACACCTTTTCAATTGGTGTACGGTCTCGAAGCAATCTTACCAGTCCAATGTGAAATCTCATCCCTCAAACTCGCAGTCGACCTTCTCCCCGGAATCTGAAAAGAAGAGGCTCGTTTCTTGGAATTAATCCATTTGGATGAAACCTGTCATGATGCAGCTTCGGCTAGCGAGGATCATAAGAAACGAGTCAAAGCACAGTTTGACAAGAATGTCAAACCTCGCGTCTTCTTAGAGGGTGACCTGGTGTTACTTTATGACAAGGAATCCGATAAATTGGGAGCAGGAAAATTCAAATCGTTATGGATGGGTCCCTATATTGTTAAACAAATATCGGAAAAAGGAGCCTACGAGTTGATGGAATATGATGGGATTCCACCGGCGCAACCTCGCAACGGGTTGTACCTCAAACGCTACTATGCTTGATCTCGCATAGTAGTCCTCATGCTTTTGTTACATTTTTTTTTTTTGCCAAGAGCATTTAATTTGGTTAAGTAATCCACTTTTTGCATTCGTTGTAGATGTCGAACCTACTGGAATCATTTGTTGGATATGTCGACGGAGCAAGTCGTAGCTCGTGGAATCTGTCTTCCGCGTCACGGGCCATTTTCAATCCCAGCGGCGAGTTAGTAAGTTTCAGAGGAGTATGTATTGGTTGGTCTACAAACAATATCATTGAGTAAAACGCATTAATAGAACTCCTTTCTGATGCCATCACACATGGTATATGCCGACTTGTCGTCAGGCTAGACTCACAGCTCGTCATTCTACAACTCATCGGCATCTATGCTGTATGAAATCCAGCTATTTATCGCATGTTCCTAAGGGTCAAAATTTTGGAAATACAGTTTGATTTCATCCAATATCAACATATTTCTAGAAGTTTAAACACATTAACGGACTCATTGGCAAATTATGTGTTAGATAGACATTTGCAACATTTATTAAAAGAAGCATCACATCAATATATGCAGCAGGATCATGTAACTGAACCAAAATAAAGCTCTGAAAATCAAAAATATATTCCATAGCTGTTTATAGTCTGTACATAATGTTCTTTAACCAAGACAAAATTGGTCAAATGACCCAAAACTCAAAAATGCTAGGGGGCACCCTAGCCTAATGGTGCTGGTGATAACAAGTCACCGCCTGTGCAATCATGCGTAAGAGCCTAGTCCATCGGCTCGACACTCCAGTAGTATGTCGCTTAAACTGGTGGAATTGGGCCAACATCTGCATGAACACATAAGTTTTGATTAGTGTTGATCATAAGAATATAAGAACATTATAAACAACAATGAACAGAGATATGGTCAGAAGAAAATTACCCATGACACCCCACTGCTCTCCAGCTGACAACATCAAATCCAGGTCACCTCGGAAGTCCATACCAACATATGGGAACCTGGCGTAGACCATCTCCTGACGGTCAAACCACTCAAAGAAGGTCTCAGAAAACGAAATCTAGGGTTGGCCAGCATGCCGAGACATGAGATCGACCCATCTCTGCATCCGAGGTTCTGTCGGTGGAGGTAGGCCAAGTGATATATACTGTGGCTGCATCAGTGGGATTCGCTCCAAGGCGAAAGCAGTGAAAATAGAACCATAACCAAAGTTCTTAGATCTGCCGCTCTTCACCTTGGTCAACTGTTCCTTCATCACAGAAAGTACTGCATCACACCAATTGAACACCTTTGGTTCAAGGCATTCCAAAGCATATTGCATATAAGATCTGTAGGCTATATGAAGAGCAGAACTACCGGCCAGTCTAGCAAAAGTAAACAGGATGGTCCGCAAGGGCCGGTCAGTGTCGTCTCGAATGTTGATCTTGCCGTCTGCACTCGGCTGAGATCCCTCTCTGCAATGTCGACGAATTTACTCCCTTACAGACTCACCCCCACGGGCGGAACTTGATAAAGAGAGAGGGGCACCGTGCCTCGACAAGCCGGTCAGAAAATAGATGTCCACCACTATCAAGGGGATCGATTTGCCCCTAATATGGAATACCTGGTTGATAGAATCCCAAGCATTGATAAAATACTGCAACAAACTAATTTTTTGCCTCATGCTCGAGATACGGAAAAACTTCAGCAAGCCATAGTTCCATAATGCAACTACTGTGCCCGGATCATGTAAAGCAACAACGTCCTCTTCTTCATGCTCATGTTCTCGCCATGTGACAACCATTTTCCTCCGATGAATCTCTGAAAAACAAACAAGGTCTTCATTTGGTGAAAACAGGCAAAAATTTCATGAGGAAACCATGTAAAATTTTCCTCCCTGCGCCCATTGCACCCCAGCAAGTGTTCTAGGAGCGATGCATACTGACTAGTTAGTGGAGACATCAATATGCATCACACCTTTCGACTAAGGAAGGATGCGATGATCCTAGGGCGAGTTCTTCAAACCCCAGGGGCTCAGCAGAATAGGGAAATGAGCTCAAAATCCAAAATGAAAGGCATGTAATGAAAGAGCACAAGTTTAGCTCCTACCTGGTCCGAACGGCGTCGAGAATCGTCCACAAAATCTCCTGGAATCCGCTGGTGAAAATTAGGGGGGAAAGCACCTCCAGAGCTCCAACAAACAAAATTCAAATGAAATGGTAAAATGAGAGGTAAAAAGTCACTTTTAATTTACTATGCACGTAATTAAAGTAAAATATTAGTGTTTTGACTCATTTATCATACATATGTTTTCATTTCTAATCGGTTTGATGAAGTAGATGAATAGGTAGTACTATCTTTGAAAGAACAAAATGTCAAGGGTAAATCAAAAATCAATGATCATACGACTGGCCAACAATGTTGTCGCAGAGTTCAAGCTCGTTAAAAAATAAACTCTCCATGAGCAGTTTTAGCGCATAGTTCAAGCTCGTTAAAAAATAAACATAAGTTATGAGCAAGTGTTTCTCCCTGCGTTTGAGCTCATTAAAAAATGAACGGGTAAATAACCATTGTGAATGCCTTATCGCCAGCTTTTGAGCCTTGGTTGTGTTCTCGCCATCACCTCCACTCTGTTTTAGCCGATCATTCACCCTTATATGATTGTTTACCCCTTCGAGGAACATCTGCGAAGAGTGATTCTGCTAGCCATCCTTGTAACACCGTCGTGATTGGAAAATTCCAAATCTTACCTGGAATCAGCTGCTACCCGAAACCATCACTTGTTCCTTGAAAACGAGTCTTCTTTAAGCTCTTTTCACTTGACTCGTAAAATATGAAAAGATTGCCGAGCGATTGGCCTCTTTGGCTCATTAAAAGGCATCGGAAGTGTTATCCCTCCTCTAGATTTTAATCTTTTTGGACCTGAGGGATTATTACACAAAAAGCTCTAGTGCTTGTCTTGTTCGGCTCGTTAAAACTATCAAAAATTCATCCCTTTTGTATTATTTTATGCTTTTTCAGACTTAAGGGATTATACAACGAAAAAGAATCTTTGGAGTCTTCTTTCCATTTCTTTCAGACTCTATAAAATTGAAAGAGATCGAGTTATCTTTTTCGTTAAACTCGTTAAAACTAATAGCGAAAAACTCATCCAACAGGACGAGAACAAGTTTCACAGTCACTAGGCTCACTAAAATATAGCGACAGGTTCGCCCGAAGGGCATATTATAGAACAAGCATATGTTATACTCCTCAAGCTTGACAAAAATAAAGAGGTACTGGTCAGCAATGACTGGGGAAAATTGGGAAGAAAATAAGAAGAAATTTTATTGGTAACAAGTCGCTCTTGAACATGACACTTTCCTTCCGCATCCATGCCAGGTTGGGTTGTTCCGTTCACTGGTCTTCACCATTGGTCCATCACACCATCCATCTCTGGGGTTAACGCTACCAATCCATCGTTAGTGTCGCCGATATGTTTAAGAGAAGTCATTCAAACAATTCAACTGAGTCTCACCTATTGCAATACATTCATGCTTCATTCCTTCATGACCGCCACCCTGAACCCCCATATCATCAGTTTGTTTTCACCTCCAAAATCATTTGCTTCGTTCCTGTTGTTGATGTGGGATTCATTAAGGCCCTCCTGCGATGGGTCACTTCTTGTCGACATCAGCTCATTATCCAAGAAGTTGACTTAGGACAACCCTTTCGTACTTTGAAGCTTGAATGCCTCAATGGCAAGTTTCTCACTTTCAGGACAGGTTTAATCAATGCCTCGACCGACAGATTTTGCGTGGTGTTCGACGCCAAGTCCCTTTTTCACACCACGTAAATTGTACTGTAGTACCTTGAGGGTCATTGTCATTATTGGTGATTCCTCTCACGCTGTTAACAACTTATATCATGGCTTGGTAATCAGGCAATGTCTTTCCATGTTCGACTCCAAAACATTTTTCACATGGATCGACTTGTACTCCGAGTGAAGATTGGCTGAGTTTGAAGACCCCAGATCTAGTTTCATCCATCCGGGCTGTGATATATTCAGGAATATAAAACCATCTAGTGTACATCATTGCCGAATAGATGATCATCCAAATCAAAGGATGATGTGTCCATATCATCAGTTTGTCACACAGACAATCGTCTGTCCTATGTACATGAAAATGAGTTTATAAAGCTGAGCATGAGAATGCCCGCCTCAACTAGATCACGAAAAAATGTTGTCAAATAATTCATTGTATTGTATCTTATTACAGGTCGCCTCCCAGCTCAGAAAAACTTCAGATCCTCATAGTAAAGCATTTCACCCAACATAAAAAACGATTAATTACCTCATGCTTTAGGGGGCAAAAGTTATAGACATTTTTGGGCACTTCAACCCCAATAAAAAATGTCCATAAACTGAGGGCTCTTAAGTCCCTAAAAGGGTTGCTTCACTACCTAAAGGAATAAGGTCCAATGATTACATCATCTCCCAGAAGTTCTCCACTGAAAACTGCTCATAAATGGTCAAATCTGGACCATACTGAAAGCTCCATGCAGAGGGTGCAATGCATATCACCTTCCCAATGTACATGGTGCAATGCATACTATTTTGCTCCTCTGTAGGGTGCGATGGTCGGGAATGGACAAATGGCAGGGACTAAAATGCGAGGTGGAAGATCATGGAATATTCCAGAAGCTTCCCCTCTAACACTTGCCACTCCATTTTCGACCAGGGATGAGTAAGATATCTTCATTCTCCAAGTGGAAGCAAGAACTATCAGAGAGAAGACACTAACCAAGATCCCAAAGGATGACTCACCTCTCTGTAATCATCTATATATGGATCCCTCATCACAGAGATCTAAAGGCTGGAATTTTGTAACTTATAGAGAAGTGTTGTTGGTATTCTGGTGTACATTCACAGTGTTGGGTGATTTTGCTTTGCTTGAGGTGAAAGAAGGGCTTCTTAGCTAGAGGATGATGCTAGGTCAGAGCTACTCATGGTTGTAATCCTCTTGCTACTTTTTATCTGAATAAAGTTATTCTTATTTCTTTCCATATCTTGGTGTACTTGTTTATAATGCTTGTATATGGTTAATGTACATCTAATCCTGCATTATTTATGAATTTAGATCCTTGTTTCTTGCATAGTAGTATGTTGCTGTGATTCTACAGGTCCTTTTGAAGCTAAGCAGACAAAGAGCGAGCAACAAAACTCTATCAAGAAGAAGAGGAAATCGAGCGCAAGACTCAGGTTGGCCCTCTTGGTTCTCCTCTCATCTATTTTCATAAAAGGAATCAATAGTAGACTTTGATTGTTTGTTTCTAAGATAGCCACCCATCTTATTGGGAATAGCAGCATCCGTGTGGACACTATTTCCGTATAACATGTACGAGTCATCCTCTAGAGCTGCAACCAATGCTCGCCATATGCCAGCTCAAGCCAAAAGATAGTCAGCTGAAACAATGAACCATCCTTACTGACTGCAAGCATATCTATTTCGGGGAGATTTTCATGTATTTGTGATTCTGTTACACCAGCTCACAACATTTTTATTTCATAGTTAGTTAGTTTAGATAGTATTTATATATCCTTTCATGTTTTTAGAAATGGTCCTAAAATTTTGTATGAAGACTTAGATTGGAAGTTGCACTATTGTACTTTCAATATATATTTTTCATAAAACTGGACCTGTATTCCGAGATTTTATGAAGAGTACTCTTGTTTGATATGTACTACTGCTTCCTATAAGAGTATTTCTAAGTTAGAGAGTAGGATCCAAATGCAAATTCATGTTGGAGAAATTTGAACACATATGGTACTATTATCTATGTTTTGCTTCGTTCTTTTATATGAACTAGCATTCATTCATTTTTGTTATTGTTGATGTATGCATAAAGTTTTTACAACAATCTCTTTTACTTATCACTATTAAATGTTCAAGAATTGTTATCTTTCATTTATATATGCGTCAATGATATATAAAATCAGTGCAATAATGTTTTAATCATTACTTTGTTCAATTATCATATGAATGAATATTCTTGTTTAAAACTAAAGTCATCTATATGCTTATTTTTCAGTGAGAACCATTAAGAGTTGCACTAAAACAGAAATTTCCCGGGATAGATTAGTATTGCATTTTTGAATAAATATTTCATCATTTGCCATTAGATATAAATAAATAAGATATTTATCCATCCCATTCATAAATCATTGGGAAACTGGTCCCATTATATCCAGTCGGAGCCACCACACCAAACGAAAAAGGAGCTGCCTTTAAGGTCCGGACCGGGTGGTTTTGCCCGATGTTGCTGCAGGGATTTTCGAGGCATCAACATTTTTGGTGCTAGAAGGAGGGTATGAACTATGAATGGTGAGCAAACCCAAATCTACAATCCATTCTAAGGGTAAATTTCCCTTCACCTCACCTCCGACTTCTCCCTTGCAGGCTGGAACTCTAGTTTCCAAGCAAAAAGTAGAAGAGTCAACGACCACTGCTCAACCCAAAAATATCTCAGAAAAATTAACTCCAGAATCTCTTGAAGTACAGTCTCTTATCCATAAACTTCAAGGATTCTCAATATCTCCACAGAAATCTGAGGTATCTCAAGGCAGTGTAACTTCACAATTCATTCCTTTTCACCCTCTCACTAGACTTCAGAGTGAAAATCTTGGTATTGAACCTACTAAGTTACTTTTGCATAAAAAGAAAAAGGAAAGGAAAAAAACTGAATGATCTAATAGTGAAACTTTCTTGTCATCATCATCCATTTCATCTTCTCCAGTGCGAAGTCAACCATCCACCCCTCCAGTTCAAATTGTTGTTCAACAGGGAACTGTGACTTCAACATCTGTTTCTCAACTTCCTCAAACTTTAATATCTGCTCCTTCCCAATCATCTGGAACTTCATTGGCGATGTCATCTAGTAGTAGTTTGACAATGGCACAAAACCCATGGAATAATCTTGGTGCGGTCACGATGCCTACACCATTAAACCCATTTCCAACTCATCCTGAGAAATGATTAACAAAATTTAATCCAGATGCTGGCATATAGGAAGATGAGCACATTAACAACTTTATGTTGTCAGTCACTTTAAAAGGAGTTATAGAGGAAGATGTGGTTGTTAGGATTTTCCCTTATACCTTACAAGGATCAGCTGGGTCTTGGTACTTTTCATTGCCATTAGGATCCATTACCAGTTGGAACATTTTTCAAGAAAAATTCTTGATTAAATATGGTGATGATAGATCTCTAACAACGTTAATTAATGATCTTTAAAATCTTAGGATAGAGTCTACAGAACCTATAAAATAATTCAATTCACGGTTCAATAAACTATTGAATAAGATTCCAACTACCTCTAAACCAAGTGAGCAAGTTAGAAGTGAATGGTATATAACAACTTTACCCTCAAATATAGCTATCTTTGTAGATAGAGCTGCAAAACCAACTCTAGCAGAAAATATGAAAGAAGCACTTGCTTTAGAGAAACACATCATTTCCTTAGAAAAGAAAGCTTCTCTTGAAGATAGAAAATCAAAAAGGTCTCCTTCAAAGATGATTAAAAAATGAAAGTGGCTAAATATCCCTACGATATGAAAGGTCTCCAAAAAGTTCTCAAAACTATGTTAAATGAAATGATAGAAATCAAGAAGCAAGTAGCTGAGAATTCAACAAAAAGGCCATTTAGAAACTTTAAGAAACCTGAATCAAAGCCTCCAAATTCTATATCCAATGCAAACTCAGACCCTGAAGAGGAGGAAGAAGAAGATATAGTCTTATCATCTGAAGAAACTGAAGAAGGGGTAACTGTAGAATGTCATGGCATGTGGGACTTTATTTTGCCTAATTCTGATACAAAAAATGAACATGAAGCTTTCTCTGTAACTACCAGAAGTAAAGGTACTCCTGAACTTGTTCAAATAACTCAGAAGAAAAGGAATGCAGGTACCACTACTAAATAAAAAGTTCCTACAAAGAAGTCTACTACGGTACCTTCTCAAAATCAGCGATCAGCCTCAAATCCACCTACAACATCTAAAACATTAGTAGTTACAGACTATATGGATTACAACATTATTGAAGACATGAAGAAAACAAAGGCAAATATCACAATGTTTGAGCTTAGTAAACTCAAACATCAACAAAAATTGTTGCTTAAGGAATTAGATGCAATACCCTCTTCCCTTCTTCCAAATGTTGTACTGTCCAAAGCTGCTAATGAAATAGGTAAACCACCTCCTGGTAGGGTATAAGCTACTGATGTTGTTTTAATCGGAGATAGATCAAATTCTCATACCCCTCCTTTTCTCTTGACCTACGAAATTTATAATGGAAATATGCACAATTGCTTGATAGACTCAAGGGCTTCTTCGAATATAATGTCAGCCTCAGTTTGTTCGAAACTAAATATTGAACCCCAAAAGTATGCAATTCATATTGTTTAGTTGGATAGAACTAAGGCCAAAGTATTAGGTGAAATCAATTCAATTACCATTAGGTTATCAGCTGACCCAAGAGTTGTTCAGAGAATTGATATCTTAATTGTTGGTATTCCTGAGTTCTATGGTTTGATTTTAAGTAGAGACTGGTATGAGAAACTTCATGGTTACATTTCCACCGATTGGTCGCACATGTGGTTGCCCTATAAAGGAAAGCCAAATCAGATCAAGATTGATCGGGAGAAACATATGACTCATATTGTTACTGAGTTTGAGCAAGAAAACCAGCCAGTAGCATTCAACAACAACATTTTGGGTAACTATTCATCCAAATCATTCTTTGGAAATTTTAGTACTTAATCATCACCTTTCTCAGTTAATAGTTTCACATCTCAAATTGAAATTTTTTCCCAAACAGATACATCAAGGTGTGTTAAAATAGCTAAGGAAATTGTAGATAAATTTTTGTTTTGGTCATTATACTTTGATGGGTCTAAATCAAATGAAGGTGCAAGGGCAGGATGTATTTTGGTTAGTCCTGAGGGAGAAAAGACCATGTTATCATGTAGATTAGAATTTGAATGCACAAACAATACTGCTGAATATGAAGCCTTGATTCAAGGACTTTATAAAGCCATCGATATTTGAAAGTGTTCGATGACTCTGAAATTGTAATAAGACAAGTCATAAATACTATACATTGCTTTTCTAGTCACCTTAAACATCATCAATCCTTAGTGCAAGACCTTGTGTCTCATTTTCTAGCATTTAATATTTCTCCCACCCCGAGATCTCAGAATGCAGCAACAGATTTGCTAGCTAATGTTGCTTCTAATCTCCTACCATCTGAAGATTATAGTCCCGATAGGTTTTTAGTAGAATTAGTTTTCAGGCCATCCATTCCTGACAATGTCACTAATTGGCGAGTATTCAATCATGATGATGACATTTTAAATTTCTTAACTTATGATAAGTCCTATGTTGATCAAATTATTGATGAAAGTGAGCATGATCTTCGAATGAAGGAAAACTTGAAGAAAACTCAATACCTAAACCAGTGGTGAAACTTGAGGATCTTTATGACATTAAAGATAGGTTTAAACAGGTTACTAATTCAAAGCTTCAAAGTTATACTTTGAGATTTGAATTAATAAACCTTGATATTGAGGAGAATCCACAAAACATCAATTTGGGATTAGGACTTACACTAGAAGAAAGAATTGAAAACGTATGATACATCTATCATACAACATACAGTTTCGATGATATCTGAAGAGAAACTAGTACATGAGAAGTTAAGGAAGATTCATCCTAACTTAGAGAGTCAAATAAAAGCTGAACTAAACAAACTCTTGAAAGCTAAGATAATTTTTCCTGTTAGACATTCAAATTGGGTGTCCAACATCGTGCCAATAAGGAAGAAAAATGGTGACATTAGAATTTGTATTGATTTCAAAAATCTTAATAAAGCAAGTAAAAATGATAACTTCCCTTTACTTACCATGGAGCAAACTCTCCATTCAGTGGCTAGTTCTGAACTAATGTCCTTCCTAGACGGTTTTTCAGGGTATAACAAATTTTGGTCCACCCTAATGACAGACTTAAGACTACCTTCAGAACCAAATGGGGAACTTATGCCTATCAAAAAATGCCTTTCGGATTGATCAATGTTGTAGCTACATTTCACAGAGCAATGGACATCACATTCAAAGGCCTAATCAATAAATCAATAGTTGTCTATTTGGATGACATTACTGTTTTCTCTAAGAAAAGATCAAGTCACTTACATGATTTGAAACTAATCTTTCAACACTGCAAAAGGTATGGCATTTCACTCAATCCAAAGAAGTCCTTTTTTACTCTTGACCATGGTAAGCTCTTAGGTTTCATCGTTTCAAAGGATGGCATTTATATTGATCCAGATAGAATCAAAGAGATTTCTGATATTCCATTACCACATAATAAAAAGACAATGAAATCATTTTTAGGATAGATTAATTTTGTAAAAAGATTTGTCCCATATTTTTCGCAGATTGTTTTACCATTACAAACCATGATTAAGAAGAATTCAGTGTTTAAATGAGGACATATAGAAAAAGAAGCTTTTGATTTGATCAAGAAAGAAATCATAAATGCTCCTGCATTTAACACTCTTGATTTTTCAAATCATTTCATCCTATATACTCTCGCATTTGATTCATCTTATGCAGCAGTGCTGACACAAATCAATAATCAAAACTTGGAAGCACCAATTTCATTTTATAGTCCAAACCTTCAAGGTGCTGAACTCAATTACTCCGAAGTTGAAAAACAAGCCTTTGCTGTATATAAAGCCATTAAACACTTCAGATCCTTTCTCTTAAAGGCTCATACAAAAGTTATAGTCCCTTTTTCAACAATAAGACAGTTACTAATTCAAAGGGAATTGGGAGAAAAAAGGGCAAATTGGGTCACAACATTACAAGAATATGATTTGGACATAAAACCAGCAAAGATTGTCAAAGGCCAAGGTTTTTTCAGGTTGTTAGCAAGAGCTTCTAATATTCAAGAACATGAAGGTACAAACAATATTGAAGAAATCAATGAGATAAGTACAAATAATCCTGAATCCCAGTATGCAGATTTTATATTCTACTTAAAAAATGGGTACGCTCCTTCTAATCTTTCCTATAAAAACAAATGTTCCATAAGACTAAAGGCAAATAATTTCATGTTTGTTGATGACATGTTGTTTAGATGGAATTATGATTCAATTTTGTTAAGATGCTTCGAAAAACCTGAAGCGCAAAAGGTTTTGCAGGAACTACATGATGGTCCGATAGGAGGACATTTTAGAGCTGATACAACAGCCCACAAAATCATTCATGTTGGGTATTATTGGCCCAATTTATTCAGAGATACTCATGAATATGTAAGGAAATGCCAAACATGTCAAACTACTAGTGGAAGACAAAAGAAGTCAACTTTTCCTTTGCAACTAGTCAACATTGAACAACCTTTTGAACAATGGGGATTGGACATCATTGGAGAAATTATTCCACATTCAAGCAAGCAACATAGATGTATCCTTACAGCCATCGATTACTTTACTAAGTGGGTGGAAGAAATCCCTTTAAAGACAACAAACTCTGAAGCAATCATTGAATTCATAGATCAATTCATCATTACCAGGTTTGATGTCCCAAACACACTTATTTTTGATAATGCATCTTACTTTTCCGGTAATTCTGTACTTGAATTTTCTATCAAGAGAGGATTCAAATTGAAATATTCTGCAAACTACTACCTTCAGGGTAATGGTTTAGCAAAATCTACCAATAAGAATCTTATCAAAATCATTAAGAGAACTATTGAACATAATCATAAAAACTAGCATAAGTCTTTGATATTTGCATTATGGGCAGACCGCATAACACATAAGGCCTCAATAGGCACTTCTCCATTTAATCTAGTGTATGGAAAAGAGGCTGTCATACCATCAAATTTAATACTTCCTTCACTAGCTTTACTGCAGTTTATTGAAGAAAATCCTTCATCTTCTATTCAATTAAGACATGATCAGATTCTGAAACTAGAGGAAGAAAGGGAGAAAGCCCGAATTACACATGCAAAGCATCAACAAATTATCAAATATTCGTTTGATACAACTTCAACAGGCTCAAAACATTTACAAGTTGGTGATCTAGTTTTGAAGTGGGACAAGGCCCATGAGGATAAAGGAAAGCACACTAAGTTTTAGAAAATGTGGCTTGGACCATTCCAAATCAGTGAGAAGATAGGGCCATCTACATTCATATTACAAGATCTATCAGGAAAAAGAGATTCTCTTCCTGTCAATGGCCTTATTTTTAAAAAATTCTTCAATTAAGGAGGTAACCCATTTTCACTTTGTAAATATTCAATTTCTAGTTATTGTTGTCATAGGAAATAAAAATTGTACATAGCCTACTATTGGTTTTTACTATATTGAAAAAGTTATTCAAAATAAAATAGTCTTAATATTTACTTTTGATAGATGAAAAGCCTTGAAGGAAAAAGAACATTCTAGGAAATTAAGTATGATTGAATTTTGAAAACCCTTTTTATTTTTGTAAAATCTTCTCAAAACTTAAAAATACTGTAAATCATTCTAAAAGTTTTAGAAGCCTAAAAATGGTTATCAATACAAAGCAAAGATTGATTCAAGCCTAGCATCTTTAACTCTCAAAATTGTCATCCATGTTCTCTTAAGGAGAAAATCATTCACCCCATCCATCAAAGTTTATAATTTTTCAGAGTGTAATTCTAAAATATATTTGATATAAAAGATAGGAGGTCTTATCATAAGCCTGCTTACCATGTTCATAGGGGATTAGTTCAACTGACATTACCAATATTGCATACTAAAACAGGGTAATGGCTTATAATTATAACACAAGGGGTTTCATCACGAGCCAACTTGTTTAGTTAAATTATAACTAGTGAATGGCATTGTCAACAGCTGGGCACCAAACCAGGACAATGACTTTTTATCTTACAAAATAAAGAAAAAAGAAAATAAAATACAAAAAATGTGGAAACATATATTTTGGATTCATTCTTTTAAATTATACTCTGAAATGGATGGGACAATGAATGATTAAATGGTTAAAAGGTAACCCTGCCGAGACTATGGACGTTTGCTGGCAGTAGTGGCTCTACCAGTGACAAAGGAGTCATTATACAAGCAAGGTGAGAGAAGTCTTTTGTTTTATCATTATCAACCAAGTAAGGTTTACTTAAAACTTAGGGATGTATTTAATTTTGAGATGAGAAAGAAATAGCAAAAATAGTTTTCATACATTCAGAATTTATAATTACCTAGTTATATTAGATTTTCTCTATCTATTAAGGTTTTCAGATTAAGAAGTCAAAGTATTATATTATTTTCTCAGAGATAACTGTTTCTCCCAGTGAATCGCCAATTGTTGTGCTGTACAACAACCCCCCATTTCATAAAATTTTTATACAAAATCTTAATATGAAATGGGTCCTTTTAAAAAATAAACTTAGTTAGATGTGTGAATAAAATGGTATGTAACTCATCATAAGGAAATTCTTGTTAAAAGTCCCGATGTAAATAAATCATTTTATACAAACTTTTAATAAGAAATAAAGTGTTTCCTTTATAATACTTTAAAAACATTCAATAATGCGATAAAGCGATCAGAGATCGCATATCACAATATTAAAGGAAACACACAAAACAATCACCCAAGGATCCGATCTCAAAAGGCAATCGCATCGATAAATCGGGGAAAACAAATGCCGACGCACCATAAAGAAAAGACCCTCAATTCTTCTGATGCGATAAAGCTAATCGCAATTGGCAATCAACGACTTAGCCATGTCAACAATAAAGGAACATTTGCAGATGCCTGACCGAAAACTCCCGATGTGATAAAGCTAATTGCAATTGGCGATTGGAACTCGACGGAAGACACATGATAAAGGGATAAAGCCCATGTCAAATCTCGATTGCGATCTATTAACTAGGCGCACATCTCAAAAAGCAAATATATTAAAGGAAGCTTGCATGCATTATATTGTATCACCTTTCGGTGATCGGAAATATTTAAAGCAAGTCTTAAACGCCTTCCCTTTGACACTCCCGGTTGTCGATCAATGATTTATCGCTGATCGTCGATCATTAAAATCTAAGGCACGCTTGAAACAATCATTCAGCATATGGGCAGCCTGATGGACATTTATGATGATATTTACCATGATTGATAGTTTAAACATCTATTCAATATTGCAGTTAAGGATGGATATTTCAAAGGATTTCATCCGTGGTAATCCTTAACTATATCGTATTTTATGCCAATCAACATAATTCTATTCATTATCATATTGGTTTGCAGCAACATTTTCTCTGTATCACTATTTGCAACTGTTTGTGTAGAATTCTTCCGAAACCAGAGAACTAGAGAAAATGGGTAAGAAAACATAGAAGTCTGCAACAATAGCCCCTACAGCAGTAGCTCATCCAGTCAAAGACCGCGGACCAAGCAAGAAAGGATTAATCTCAGATACGATGTGCCTTGGTCTAGGAAACACGAGTTGGGAGAAAATTTACAATCTAATAGAAGCCAAGGACCCTAAGGAATTATCAGAGTCAGCCACAACCGACTCCACTAACAAATTGGAAGGAACTCTTAAAGAATTGGATTGTTCCTATCTACACAGAATAGCAGCGCGAGCTAAAATCATGCCATATACAGACGTAGTGAGATGGGTGGTGGAGAAAATTCCAGTCTCGGACAAAACCTTTTGCACAGTTGATGGGAGGATATTTGGCTCATTTCAGCCTGAGTATCTTATGAAAATGTACCACTTACCTCGACCTGAGAAGCGATACAACAAGGCGTTCTTGGAGGCGTACGCAAAGGAGAATGATTCAGAGTCAGCCCCAATAAAGCAATGGAGACATTTTCCCAAAAAGCATAAGCATGAGTCATCGGGTAAGTACTCTATAGACTCTTTGGCTTCCCCTTATTTTTATGCTCGGACTATGATGTGTAGGATGTGGGGAATACATGATTCAGCCAAATTCACCATAGAAATGGTACCCCTAATGGAAGCTGCAATCAACAGTTATATAATGGATTAGGCTAATATCTTGTCCGATAAAATAGCTACAACAATTTTAGAGTACAGAGAAAATGTGTATAAAACTTCCTGGATTATTCCCTTGTTCTATTATAGTGCTTATATTATGGACACTATTTGATTTAATTCGGAATATCCAATACTTGGGTGGAAATGGACTCCTCAAGGCTCAAATCCAATCCACATTTACCACCAACAGTTATGGAAGGCGAATTACAAAAATCATTTGTATAAAATTTGCAATGGTTTTATTCTCCCTGTATATTAATCTATTTTTAATAAACCAGCTTCAAGAATATCCCTGGAAGAATAAGTTGATTTAACAGCAGTAGGTAGTTGGTTCGAGGAGGAGAAATTTACTTACATAAGGCTTTTTGGTAGCCTTACTAAAACCCATGTTCTTCCCTTGTATGTGCCTGATAAATTGTTAACTCGGGAGTTGGCCTACCAAATAACAGTAGAAGGGATATCCAAAACCCTTAAGGATTCAAAGAAGCATATTTGGCAAAATTTTCCTTTACGGTGTGGCATTTTCACTCTGCATGACTACAAGCATGCAGAGAAGGAGATAGAAAAGATACTAATGCTGAATCTGGCCACAATTCCTAACAGGCCATATGATTCAAGACAGGTTGCTTATAATGTCATGTCTCAAGCCAAACTTGCTAAGTTTGATCATAAAGATGATGAATTCGATGATGCATTTTCCTCAGCTAAATCATTATTTCAAGTTAAAACATTGGCCTAGATGAGGTATCAAGATGAAGGACTGGAAACATTTAATATGCTTAGAGACCAGAGGTTGCAAACTCTGCCTCTAGACCTATTAGCCACAACCCTTACAGTCCAATCAAGCGAAACTGAACAACAAGCTGTTGATAAAGCTCCTACAGTAGAAAAAAATCCTGAGAAAGAAAAAACACCAGAGCAGGTGGTGAACTTATTGATTTAGACATTCATATTGATCCCAAACTACTCAAAGAATGGCAACAGTTTGACTCAATTATCAGCAATACTGAGAGCTTGCAGTGATTTAATATTCATGAAGCAACAACTAGACAGAAGACAATGACTAATACAGTTCCATCTGAAGGAACTAATGGCCCATCCATGACTCAGACATATGTTGAAATAATTCCAGAGAACCTCTCCGATGAGATTGTTCTGCGAGTAGAAGAAATACCACCCTTAGATGTCTTCTACAGCCCTAAGCATAGGGCTGTAATAAAGAGACAAAGGAAAAAGAGAAAACTTGATCAATCTTCTCTTTTACCTACACAAATGGAGATAACTAATGTGGTATGGAGAGAATAAGTCAACCCTTCCGAAGATCTTACTAAGCTCTCTCAATATGCCAGGGCATATACATCAGCTACTATGGATAAAGCATCGGAAGTCAACAATTTGCTTAAAGAAAAGGATCAAGCGATCATCTCACTAGAGACACAGGTACAGGAAAAACAACAGAGGATAGAGTAGTTAGAGCAGCAGTTAGCAGGACAAAATAAATCAAACAAGCAATTAAATGAGCAATTTCTCAAAGAGAAATAGAGGATAGACCATCATGCAGTTCAAAAGAAAAAGGAGTTGTCTCAAGCATTGAACAACAGATTGCTCAACTGTCACTACAAATAGAAAGGTTCAAGGAATTTCCTAAGATAGAGGAATTCAAATCAGAGGCTCTCCAAATAACCAACGCATTATCTACTCAATTAAACTTGCTATGTAATAATATTTCTCTTGTTCCTCCCTTCTGTGAGATTTCCTCATCCATGATTGATAAGTCGGTTGATGACAGGAAAAGTTGGAGCAGGCAGATAAGACACTAACAGAGTTTCTTTCCTGGCAAAAAACCAAGGAAGGGCAAGCTGCAAATCTGCCAAAAACTCTGGAATCGCACAAGGAAATTTTGTTCCTTGAGTGGCAAACTCAATTGATGAAGGCATAAAGGGCAACATTGAGATGTAGTTCAACGACTGGTAATTTAGTGGAATTAATTAATAATACTCTCTATTTGTCAAATTTGATTTCAGAATGTACCCCAGGAAAATTACCATCAGTCAAAGCATTGGAGCAGACATGGAAGCAAGAGCTGGAAAAGAGGCAGAGATTAATCCCGGGCATCCAAACATTGACATGGGAAACCTTTTGGTTCTTCCTTGTGAAACCATACAGTCAAAGGACAACAATAAAATGCCTAATCGATGAAATCGGTTACATGATTCCTGAAATTACTGATGCCACCTATACTGCCCAGTTGCATTCGCGTATGAGTCATCCTCTAGAGCTGCAGCCAATGCTTGCCAATGCCAGCTCAAGCCAAAAGATAGTCAACTGAAACAATGAACCATCCTTATCGACTACAAGCATATCTATTTTGGGGAGATTTTCATGTATTTGTGATTCTGTTACACCAGCTCACAATGTTTTTATTTCATAGTTAGTTAGTTTAGATAGTATTTATAGACACTTTCATGTTTTTAGAAAGGGTCCTAAAATTTTGTATGAAGACTTATATTGGAAGTTGCACTATTGTACTTTCAATATATATTTTTATGAAACTAGACCTGTATTCCGAGCTTTTATGAAGAGTACTCTTGTCTGATATGCACTACTGATTCCTATAAGAGTATTTCTAAGTTAGAGAGCGGGATCCAAATGCAAATTCATGTTGGAGCGATTTGAACACATATGGTACTATTATCTATGTTTTGCTTCGTTACTAGCATTCATTCATTTTTGCTATTGTTGATGTATGCATAATGTTCTTACATCAATCTCTTTTACTTATCATTATTGAATGTTCAAGAATTGTTATCTTTCATCTATATATGCGTCAATGATGTTATAAAATCAATGCAATAATGTTTTAGTTATTACTTTGTTCAATTATTGAACAAGTAATTATCATATGAATGAATATTCTTGTTTAAAAGTAAAGTCATCTATATGCTTATTTTTCAATGAGAACCATTAAGAGTTGCACTAAAACAAAAATTTCCCGGGATAGATTAATATTGCATTTTTGAATAAATATTTCATCATTTTCCATTAGATATAAGTAAATAAGATATTTATCCATCCCATTCATAAATCATTGGGAAACTGGTCCCATTAGATCTAGTCGGAGCTACCACACCAAACGAAAAAGGAGTTGCCTTAAGGTTCGAACCGGGTGGTTTTCCCGATGTTGATGCAACGATTTTCGAGGCATCAACAGAACCAAATAAGTATTATCTCTTCATGTTTAATTATTGTTTTCTTGTCATGTTATAACTATTCACATGTTTTCTGTATGAAATCTGAATAGTAAACAAGGAATGATATCTCAGAATTAGCTTTAATGCTCTCTGTTTTGACTGTTTACTTTCTCATTGTTTTCTACTAAACTATCTTGATCTAGGAATTCTTAATTGCTCCCTTACTTCCATATTTAGCCCCCCTTAGGTCCATAGTAAATGATTCTTAGTTTCCCTTTATTACTGATCTCCTTCTCTTCCTCATCTTGATCCAGGTTTAAGGATTCTTCATTGCCCTTTTACCTTGGTTAGGACTATCTCATCCATTTGAACCTGCAGATTTGATTTTTTTTTGTACTAGCCTACCTTGTGAACTCCTCCTTTAGTAATTGATCAAATCCAATTAAGCCACTCTTTGATTGACTCCATAGCCCAATGGCCTGAATACTTGTTCTGCACATCTATTTTCTTAATTCCACCACCCAATCAAAACCAAAACACATGAGCACTAAGAACTAGCCTGAAATCTTACTTAAAACAAAGTTAAATTATAAAGAGAGAGCCCTCTCTGGAATTAGGTTGGCTAGAACCCAAGTCTAAAATATTTGATTTGTGGTTACCTCAGACTATTCCTTCTTTGATAACTTCGAGGGAAAACATCTGAGTGATAACATAACCAAATGGGGAACATACGCTTATCAAAAGATTCCATTTGGATTAATCAATGTTGGTGCAACATTTCAGAGAGCCATGGATATAGCTTTCAAATGTTTGGTAAATAAAATTGTGGTCATTTATTTAGATGATATAATTGTATATTTGAAGAAGCGTTGTAATCATTTAAAGGACTTAAGATAGATCTTTGAACATTGTAAAAGGTATGGAATTTCTCTAAACCCAAGGAAATATTTCTTTGCTTTAAGTGAAGGTAAACTTCTTGGATTTATTGTATCTAAAGATGAAATTCACATAGATCCTGATAGGATAAGAGAAATTTCTGAAATCTCTTTGCCTCACAACAAAAAATCCATGAAATCCTTCCTAGGTCAAATAAATTTTGTTAAAAGATTTGCCCTTGAATTTTCAAGATTTGTTTTACCCTTGCAATCCATGATCAATTTTTTTTTTGTTTTTAGATGGGGACATACTGAGAAAGAAGCTTTCAATCTTATCACACAAGAAATTATAAATTCTCCCTCTTTAGCAACTCCAAATTTTTCCAATCATTTTATTTTATATACCTTTTCCTCCGAAACATCATATGCAACTATTCTAACACAATTCAATGATGAGAAAATTGAAGCAGTCTCGTAAAGTGGGCCCTTAAACCTGCTTTTTTAAAGGTTTCCTTCTTGCACTAGTCAATCTTGCACTTATCGCAATCTGCTTGGACTAGTGCAGGCATAAAGAATTATGCAAGAGGTATAAGTTGTGTCTTAACAAAGATTCTTGACTTCATGCAAGGGCTCGAACCTCAAGGGTTCTAAGCACTCGGATCCGGTGACAAGAAACTAGTTCTTGCACCTAAACATAGTTCCTTGCACTTAGTTATCGATTCTAGAAATAAGTGTTAACTATTGCAAATGAAACTTAATTGCAGAAATAACTTGCACATGTAAATAACTGCATGTAAAATGAAAGTAAATAACCATAACTAGAAACAACCACTAAAGAATTAAGCTGCCATATGCATATATATTACTTAGAAGAACGAAAAAAAACATTGCATGAAAGAGACTAGAAATACTTGTTGCAACACACAAATGTGCATTGGTGCAGGTTCATTTCACCTGCTTTGACTAGGTGAGGAAAACCAATCAAAAGGAATTGCATGAAAATAAACCGTGGGAAAGGGAAAAGAGTTAATCACACCAACATGCACTGGTGTAGGTTCATTTCTCCTGCTTGGACCAAGCAGGGAAAACCAATTGAAATAAATTGCATGAAAGGAAATTGCAGGAAAGTAAATCTAACTAATTCACACAACGGATCTGCTCACACTTTGACAAGAATATATGTGCATGGAAATAGAATTCAATTAAATCACACTTTAACAATAAGAAAACATGAATAAATACGAAATCGAAAATAGGGTAAACGAGCTGGGTTGGTTGGGCCCTAGCTGGCCAGCTCATTTCCCTTCTAAGAAACGATGCTACTCAGTAATTCAGATCATACTCGTTGGCTTAAAAGAGCAGATAAGATTTGAAAGGCATGAGGCTGAGCTCCTTATTTCTATTAATTCGCAAAGGCAAAGTACATCGTGGAATACAGAGTCCAACCCAGATTTAGGCGGTAACAAAATATACAATATGTTTGGAACACAATGCTGTTATCTCCTCTATCTGTCGTCCCCCTAATCCTATCTACATTCTGTGATTTATAGACCGTCGGCCCAAGGCCATAACTACTAATCTTAGTATAGGCCATTTGGTCAACCGTTTACATAACACAATGTATATTTTAGCCTCTTGGCTTTTAAATATAGAAAATTGAACTTGCTGGCCATGGGCCAAATCTTCAGCTTCTATTCAAGCAAAATGTAACTTCAGTCTTGTCTTTGGCTTCCTTTGGTTGATCTGGTCTTCGTGGCCAACGATGCACAAAATGTGGCGGTGGTTAGGGAAGTCCGGATCTGCTGTGTAGATTTGTTGCATTAGCAATAGTGCGAGATCCGATCCTGCACTTAAATCAATAGTCACGTTAAGTGGCTTTATTTACCAAGTATTTATCAGAGATAAGGATAAGTTACAAAAGTGAAAAAAGTAAGAAATCTGAATTAAATAATTAATTAAATGCTAAATTGAAATAAAATATGAAAAATAAAGTACATGTGAAATATATCACGATTCTTGGACTAGAGCAAGATGAGAGTATGTGAAAAGGGTAAAACATAGGTAAATAGTTGTGGTTTATAAAGGAAAAAAAGGACAAGAATGGGGACAATTTAGGGGACTAACAAACACTGCAAGAATATGACATTGAAATTAGACCAACTAAAATTACTAGAGGTCAAGGTTTTTGCAGAATGTTAGCTGGAACATCCAACTTACTAGCACCAGAAGATTCAAGTGATGATATACAAATATATGAGGTAAGCCTCAACAATACTAAATCTAAATATGTTGATATCATGTTTTATTTGAAAAATGATACGCCCCTATGTAGCTTAGTTACAAAAGAAAAAAGGATTTGAGATTAAAAGCAAAGCAATACGAAATCATCAATGATGTTATGTTTAGAAAGAATTATTATTCTGTTTTATTAGGGTGCCTTGAAAAATCTTAGGCATAAAAGGTTATGCAGGAACTCCATGATGGACTAGCTGGTGGACATTTTGGAGGAGACACAAAAACACATAAATCCTGCATGCTGGTTATTATTGGCTAACCTTGTTCAAAGATGCACATGAATATGTAAGTAAGTGCAAAAATTGTCAAACAACTGCTGGAAGACAAAGGAAACCCGCATTTCCATTACAACCTGTCAACATTGAAAACCATTTGAGCAATGGGGACTGGACATAATAGGTGAGATCGTTCCTCACTCTTAAAAGAAACATAGATACATCCTTACATCAAACAATTACTTCACTAAGTGGGTGGAAGAAATTCCACTAAAGGTATCCAATTATGAAAGCATTATTGAATTTATTGATCAATTTATTATTACCAAATTTGGTCTACCAACTGCCCTCGTGTTTGACAATCCATCCTATTTTACAGGCAATACTATGACAAAATTTTCTCTCAAAAGAAGTTTTAAACTTAAGTATTCCACTAACTATTATCCTCAGGGAAATGGTTTAGTTGAATCAACAAATAAAAATATCATAAGGATCATCAAACGAACTATTGATTAGAGTCAAGGAAACTGGAATAAATCTTTAACATTTTCTCTATGGGTAGATCAGATAACATAGAAGGCCTCAACAGACAATTTTGCTTTTAATCTAGTCTATGGGAAAGAAGTTTTCCTTCCTACAAACGTAGCTATTCTCTCTCTAGCCCTAGCTCAATTTATTGAAGAAACTCCTTCCTCTTCTTTGCAATTAAGGCAATCACAAATCCTCAAACTTGAAGAAGAAAGAGATAAAGACAAAATCACACATGCCCATCATCAACAATTAATTAAATCTTCCTTTGATACAAATTCTGTAAGTCCTAAATCTTTTCAACTTGGAGACCTTGTATTGAAGTGGGATAAAGCATACAAGGATAAAGGTAAGCATACCAAATTCCAAATAATGTGGCTTGGACCATTTCAGATTGCAGAACAAATTGGCCCATCAACATTTCTATTACAAGATTTATTAGGCAAGAGAGATTCTATGCTTGTGAATGGGTAGATTTTGAAGAAATATTTTTCATAGAATATAACCTCTTCTATCCCTTGTACACTATCGGCTTTAGTTTTCTTAGGAAAATAAAAGTTAAATACTATTTAGTTTTGGCCTTACAATAGAAAATCTCTTCAAAAAATTTTGATTTTTCGTTTGTGTAAGTAGAGATTGTTTAAGGAAATAATTATAACATTTGAAAATAAGTAAGTTCTATCTCTCTGAAATCTGCTTGTTTCCACCAAAATTATTTATTCTTTGTGAAACCCCAACTTTATAAAGAGACTTTTGTTCTATTATTAGTCAAGAAAAGTATCTCTAACAAAGTAAAGACTCTCTGCAGATAAGCATCTTTAACTTTATAATTGTCATCCAAAAACTCTTAACGAGTCAATGATTCTCCCTATCCAGTAAATTTTTCTCTTTTTAGAGCATAATTATAAAATATACTAAAACTTAAAAGATAAGAGGTCTCATCAAGAGCCGGCTTACCATGTTCATAGGGAAATAATAGATTGACATTACCAATATTGCATATCAAAACAGGGTAATGGCTTGAGATTATTTTAATCAAAAGACAAGGGGTCTCATCACGAGCCAACTTGTTCAATTGAATTACAACTAGTGAATGACATTGTCACTATTTTGCCACCAAACCAAGACAATGAATTTTAAGTAATAAAAAAGAAAAAATCCTAGAAAAATAAATTGTTTAAAAAAGAAAAGAAGAGAATAGGTATATGATTCTGAATTTATCTCTAAAAATTGCACTCTTATTTGGATGGGATACTGAATCATTGATGGTTTAAAGGTAACCCTGTCGAGGCTATGGATGCCTGTTGGCTGCAGAGACTCTACCTATGACAAATGAGTATATCTAAAAGCTAATATGCAAGAGCCCCCTACTTTATATTTAAACTAAGTAAAGATTGATATACACAAAGGAATTTTCATTTTGAAGAGGATATCAAATGAATGGTAATTAGGTGAGTTTGTTTTCTTATTCAGGGAATTGTTACTTATTTTAAATTTCATGCAATTCATATTTCGTGAAATATCTTTATTTTGGAAGTTTTAGAAGTTTCAAAATTATCAGAGATAATTGGTTCTTCCAGTGAATTGCCAAATGATGTACTGTTCAACAACCCCCCATTTATTTATTTAATAGTTAATATTCAATTAATAAATGGTGAACCTTTAAAAAATTTCAAAAACTTAGCAAATGAGATTTTTTTTTTTTTTTTTTTTTTTTTTTTTTTTTTAATGAGAAATATAATTTCGAATAAACTTAAGATATCAAGCCAAAATCCCTTTATGACTAAGCATTCTCGTTTTATCGCAAATTGATTAACCTTTAATAACAAAGGTTACTTGACAATTGGAATTTGAGAATTGTGATAAAAGGGACCACTACAATAGACTTATGGTATCATTAAACTTTCATTAAATCTAAAGGCTTAAAAGCAATTCCTACGAAATAAAGTACTTATCGCAATCGCATAGCGACATTCATAAAAGCGCAAAACAAACAAACCTTAATGATATGCGATTTGTGATATTGTGATATTATAAGTAAAACACTCATCACATCACGACTTATACACAAAAGCCAAACTTGTGAACCATGAAAATTTACGAAATGCGATGTGATTTGGACCTGAAGGAATTATGAAAAACATTATAACTTAGATCAGGTCCGACACATAGTAAACAACTACTTTATGGAATAATTATTCATTTAAGTGGAATACACTCACAAGGGTAAAAGGTATGCCACTCGCATCGCATATCACAAAATACTAAATGATTTCATAGTGGCCCATAACTAATATTGCGATATTGCAATTTACAATATTGTGATAATTATCATTAATCACAATTGCATCATCAGAATCACACCCTTTAAACGCGTCAACTTGAAGTATCACTTACAAATTTGCGATGTGATGGTTTAAATGAGTCATTAAGGAAATAATGAAAAGACCTTAGTACATAGTTAATGAGTTTTAATGGCATTTACATTTAAAATGGCTCGACAAGATTTGATATCTTTCATCTGTATTTTCAAATAAAAGCTTCTTCCTTGTCATCTTTTAGAATTAATTATGTAATTGAATTTTCGCTGTCATTTCCGCTTTGTGTGTTTATCTGATAATATCCATTACTCAATTTCAGGGAACCTTTGAAGGAAACAAAACTTGAACAGATGGTGAAGAAAGGAAAAGCTACTGCGTCTGAGAAATCGGACATGCCCCACTCTTCTCTGATACCACCTGCAACAAAGACAGAGGTACCACATCGTGGGAAGCCATTTGTAACTTATTGGAGGGAGAAAAACCGAGATCACTAGAAACTAAGGTGACAGCTGATGCCGATGAATCATTTGAGGCTTCCCACTTTGAGGCAACATGTTCGTTTCTACACAGAATAGCTGCAAGGCCCAAGATATTATGATACATAGATATGGTAAAATGGATAATTGATAATGTGAATATTTCAAATATTCAAGACATGAAGTTATGGGATCTTTCACGCCAGACAACTTGCACCAGATGTACCATCTACCAGAGCCACAAAAGCTCTATGATAAATATTTTCTTGAACATTTTGCCAAAGAAAACGAGGACCAAATGGACGTTATGCAAAACTGGAGGTCGGGCTCTAGCAAAGTCAAACGGGAGAAATCCAGTATGTACCCAATTTCATCCCCCTCGGCTCCACATAATTTTGCAGTTGCGATGATGTGTAGACTATTTGGGAAGGATGATAATACTAAATTCTCTATAGAGTGGGTTCCATTGATTTATGTAGTTGTTAACACAATGATTATGAATTGGAGTTATATTTGTCAGATAATTTAGCTATGGCTATTAGGGAATATAGGCAAAAGAGAATTATCTCCTCACGAACTATTCCCCCTTTATACATGAGCGCTTATGTAATGGACGCCATATGTTTTTTCTCACAATTTCCAAACATGGGTTGGAAGTGGACTATACACAACCCTATCCCCATCCATGTGTATCATAAAACACTGTGGGAATCCCAGTTCAATTCCCATTTTTACAGAATTTGCCATGGTATTGTGTTACATTTATAAGACTATTTTTGATAAAACAACCCCTAAGCTTTCCGAAGAGGCAAAGATAGACACCTTTCCAGTCACAAGATGGTTTGGTGAAGAAACATCTACTTATATAAGAGTTTTTCAGAGCATTGTAGCTCCACATGTCCTTCCATATTATGTTCTAGACAAACTACTGGCAAAAGAAATTTCTTACTAGACAACAAGGAATGGTTTAACCAAAGTCCTAAAGGAAATGAAAAAGTCAATTTGGCCAACCTTTATGCTACAGTGTGGCTCTTTCATATTGCATGATTATGGGCACATATCAAAAGAAATAGAGAATATTATATCTCTAAAACTAGCCACGATTCTAGGCCAACAGTTTGATCCAAACCAAGTTGCCAAAGACTTCATTACCATGGTTAAAATCATGCAGTTTACTCATGAGGAAGATCCGTTTGATGGCCTCTTCTAGGTAGCTGAATCATTTACATAGGTATTACACTTAACATCGCTAAAGTTAAGCCCAAATGACATCAACACTTTTCATGTATACAAAAATAGAATATTTTTGAAGGTCCCATTGAACCTATCACAAATTGAACAAATAAGAGAATCTACTCCTAGCATCAGCCTAGAGGGAAGTTCTAAGGAGGATTCTGATGAAGAATCACAAGAAAAATCAATTTAGGGGTCAGAACATTCAGAGCATCAATATCATAGTGAAGAAGAAAGTCCCAATAAAGGTTTTGAGAAAAATAAAGAAGGAAATACTGAGGAAACGACTGAAAAGTCCTTGGCCAAGAAACATACAAAGGTTGATTCCACATCAAATCAAATAGGGAAGATTCCAGTTATTGATCTAGACAAGGAATGGGAGCAATCCAATCAAAAGATCCAAATAGGGGCAAGTCTTGAGGATACATCTGGATTCCAGACCCAAAAACATACTCAACAGGTAACAAATCTAGAGACAATAGAGCAAAGAGTCAAAAACACTCAAGATATTGAGCTCATCCCGAATTTCCCCACTTCTTTAATTGTCTTAAAAATCGAAGAAATACCTTCTCTAGACATATTTTACAGCCCTACACATGAGGCTATGGTAAAAATAAAAATAAAGAAGAGGAAGTTAAACACAACAGTAGTTGAAACTCTTGAGAATGAATTAATGGAAATTTTATGGAAAGACACTCCTACTGAACCATCTGAGAACCTTACAAAGTTGTCACAGTTTGCAGGTTCCTATGCCACTGCAACCATTGATAAAGCAGCAAAAGTCCAACTTCTGCTCAAAGAAAAAGAACAAAGAATGCAACTACTGGAACAACAACTGGAACAAGAGAAACATAGTACAAATCGGCAAGAAAAATAACAGGTAGCGCAACTTAAAGGGGATTTTGAGCAAATGAGGTTACAACATCAGGCAAGCATGTCAGAGAAAGACTCACCGATTTTCCAAATGCAGGCTATGGTAGACAGATTCAAAGATAACCCTTAGACATATGAGTTCATTAAAGAGGCAATCAAGCTAAATTCCCTATTGAGACAACAACAAGAAATGTTCTGCCAAAATATCTCACAGATCAATCCTTACTGTGAAACAAGTAATAAATTGACTAACCAAGTGATTGATCTAAGATTTGAATATGAAGAAATCTATAAAAAGACTAAGAATTTATTGTCTGGAAGGAATTTGATGAAGGAAGAAAAGTTGATCTGCCAAAGATAGAAGAATCCCATAAAGACATTCTATTTGCAGATTGGAATACGCAGTTAAAGCATGCAGAAATGGAAACATCAACAACAACAGGTACATCCAACAACATAATTGAGGTTGTGAATTAAAATCTTCACATTGCCAACCTTGTTAAAGAATGCATACCGGGGGCTCTCCCAAACATCAGACAGCTAGAACAAAAGTGGAAAGAAACAACCCAAACCAAAGAGGAAGCAATCAAACAATTGTCCAAACTCGATTGGGAGACATATTGGTAGTATTTGGTAAAATAACATAGTCAATGGATGACTCTACGATGCTTAACTAGTTTTGCAAAAAATTGGTGCTTGCTCTCTCAGATGTCGTATTCGCAGGACAATTAAAATCTAGAATTGGCTAGCCACCCCAGGTGAAACCAATGATTGATATCTACAATCTCAGAGACCAAGTGGCCGACTAAGACAATTCAATTTGAAGAATCTTGTCATTAGTTTATTTTTTATTTTTAGTTTTTATTTTGCTTACTCTTAGGAAGGTTGTTTGAAAGCGCCTCAACTTTTTTGTAATAATCTATTTTTGAAGCATATATTATAGTATTTAAACATCTCTCATGCATTATAGAGGGGTCCAAAATTTTATCAAAAACACTTTGCAAGAGATTTCACTTCTGTACATTTGTGAAGGCTTTAATGAAATAATTGGAACAAGATCTAATTTTCTTGAATATTGAAGTATACTCTACGGAAATTTCACTTACGTACTCTTAGGGTATATTTGATTGGAAGAAGGTGGATCAATATCTCTGATCTCATGAGCAGGACCTTTCATATATGGTACTTTTATCTTATGATCGTGTTTCATTTATGAACTAGCAATACTTTTTCTTATATTGTGTTATGTAGGAAATCTGAGTTATAGTTTAAACATCAAAGCATTTTTGTAAAAATGTTTCAACTGTAATTTCTTATTGAATACATGATCAATTGATATGTGCGATATATTTTCCATAATTATTTTTCCTAACTATTTAGTCAAAATAATTATCTTTAAATGATTTCTTATCTTATAGCAATTGAATGATCTTTATTATATTTTGCTTTAAGACATCTTTGTAGATCACATAATTTGAATAATTCCTAGGTATATAAGATGCATGTGTTCACTACTTAAATAGGTCATTTTATTTAGATCATTTTTCATTATATCTTATATCACCCCAACATCATTATCAAATCAATCCTTGCTGGGAAGCTGGTCCAATTATCCTCAGTCGGAGCTACCACACTGAATGGAAAAGGAGTTGCTTTCAAGGTCCATATCGGGTGGTTATCCCCCGTCGTAGCAAATTTTGAAGCTTCAACACAACCTTAAATTTGATCTCTGCAATTTAATTCTATGACTTGCAACACACGCAAATTCATGTATCTCTGCAATTATTAATATTCAACTTAAATAGAAAGGCCTCTTTATTTGCTGTGATCTTTGTAGAAGTACCATTATTCTAATTCATTTGGCATCCACATCTTGGTAGCAAACATAAACACAACATATTATGTCAATAGAAATTGACAAGGTCAACATTATATATAAATAGCAACTAGACTTTATGCAAACTTCATTTTAGCAAACAAATTTGAACAAAAATCCTAAAATAGGATAAATGTCCTCTTCAACCTTCATCACTTCTACATTTTGTCCTTTAAGGATAACACAAATATAACCTAGTCACCAAACTAAAAAGAAATCTGACCCTTTCACAAAGAAAAACAAATAAAAAGGAAATTTGACAATGTAGCTTTTGGTTATCTATGTTAGATATCCTCAATTTCATTCAAGTGCATACAATAATCTCAAAACACACAATTCATCACCTTGCATGTGTATTTATAGTTTACGGTTTATAGTGCAATGTATTGAACAAGGTCGAGAAGAAAATTTTACTAACCAAGGTAATTTAATAACCATGGGTTTTCACCCCTAGTAATTTCGAAGTTGAACTCATGATTTGCGCTTTGACCTTTAATATATTTTTCTCATAGGATCAAGGCCACACATCATGGTTCCAGTCACTCTTTGCCTTGGGGGCTTATTGCCTTGAATGATAGGACCATCTCACACAACCATTCCCTTAAACATTCAAGGGAAAATTTTTGTTGACATCATGTTATTTCCATGGTGACATTGTCATTCCATATGGCACCCTTTGTGTGGTGCTACATGTCACCCGAGACCGACCCTCTTGGCCACCCAAAAACAAGTCACCTTTTTTTATGGCCACGTGTCAGGTTCCCTGTCATATTGTTGAATCACTTGCCATGTCAGTGTTGACTATATTTCCACCTATCACTTTTTTTATCCTCTTCCTCCTCTTCCACTTATATCCTATGTAATGGAACCATGTGTCCTTGCATTTTTCCTTCCTTGCACCCACCTATATCACATTTGTTGACCCGACTTGCCACATGTTCACATGTCGAAACCATTTTTTTTAAACAACTTGAATTATGACCTCCCCCTTTGGTGGTATTGCAATTTTGGTGGGGGCTGGGGGTGTGTCTGTGATGCACCACAATCGTCAATTGTGTAGGTTTTAACCCCGTAAAAAAATTACCTACGTAGAATTCTAAAAATAGAAAATAAAAAATGGCAAGAGCATAACACATAAAACAAATATACACAGAGATTTTCCCCTGGATCCCAAAACCAAGATTACTAGATTGATTTTTCATTATGTTCCTTTCAACGTTACAATACATATATATACATGATGAAGCATCCATAAACCCTGGATTATAACATAACCGTAGTTACCTTGACCGGATTTATAAAATACCATGGATCAAAAATCATCGCGCCCAAAACCACGTGCGAAATGCACAAAACCATAAGTATGTATGCCCACCTAATATAGAGTCCAATTTTTGTTTCCCCAGGGCGTTGCCCCATACCCCAAAGAGGGGGGCTACCGGCCCCCTCAAACCCCCCGACAGGGGGGGCTTTCACCTCCCTTGCTGCACATCGGCACAACGAAGGGGGGGATTCACCCCCCTACTACACATCGACACAATGAAGGGGGAGATCCACCCCCCCTGGTGTACATAGGCACAATGAAGTGGGGGATCCTCCCCCCTTGCTACACATCGACACAATGAGGGGATGTATTTGCCCCGCTTGCTGCACATCGGCACAACGAAGGGGGGGATACGCCCCCCCTGTTGCACATCATCACAATGAAGGGGGGGATCTGCCCCCCCTCTAACCCCTCTGTTTAACTACTGGGGCTAGACGTGGAAAGAATATAACACAACCCAACATTCTCCCACTTGTTGTTTCCTTTCCACAGGGGGCCACATGAGAGCTTAGTCATTGAACTAATCCCAATGCCCATTGTTTCTCTACACCAAGAGAAATTCTTAGAGCTCACAGACTTTGTAAATGCATTTGCAATATTCTTCAAAGTGTCCACCTTCACTAACAACACCTTTTTGTCTTCTACCATTCCCCCACAAAGTGATATTGAACATCAATGTGCTTTGTCTTTGAATGATAAGCAGGGTTCCTTGCCAAGAAAATTTCAGTTTGGCTATCACAATCTATTCTTATAGCTTGCTGTACTAATGCTATACTTGAACACAATCTATGCAACCAAACTTCTTCCTTGCTTGCATGAGTTGTTGTCATGTTTTCTGCCTTTATAGTTGGTAGTGCCACTACAAGTTGTCTCTTACTCATCCAACTAACTGCACCTCCAAATAGGTTAAACACATACCCACTAGTAGATCTTCTATGATCCAGATCTCTAGCCCAGTCTGCATCAACAAAGCCACAAATGACCAAAACTCTGTCCAATCCTGGTCTTCCTTGGTAACATAAACAATAATCACTAGTGCCATGCAAATACCTGAAAACCCGCTTCACTGTTGTCCAATGATCCTTCCCCGGTTTTGACATAAACCTGCTCAATTCTCCCACTGCATGTGCAATGTTTGGTCTAGTACAGAACATTGCATACATTAGACTACTGACTACACTTGTATATGGAACACGGGACATGTACTTTTCCTCTTCTTGTGTCTCGGGACACTGTTTAATAGATAACTTTACACCTACAAGAATAGGAACCTTCACCAGTTTACTACCCTGCATATTAAACCTCTGCAGTATTGTCTCCACATACTTCCTCTAGTTTAACCAAAGCTTCCTCTTTGCCTGATCTCATCTAATTTCCATGCCCAAAATATAGTTTGCAGCACCAAGATATTTCATGTCGAATTTGGAGGAAAATTTGGTCTTCAAATCCTATATAATTTCTTTGTCATTTCCAACCAACAACATATCATCCACATACAAGACCAGATAAATAACACGATCACAAATTAATTTAAAATGCACACAATGATATGCTTTGCTTCTGGTGAAGCCAAGTCCCCATATAAATGTATCAAATTTCTGATACCACATCCTTGGTGATTGTTTTAACCCATACAAAGACTTTTTTAACTTGCATACTAGTTCTTTCTTACCCTTCACCGCAAAGCCTTCAGGTTGCTTCATGCAGATCTCTTCTTCCAGATCCCCGTGAAGAAATGTTGTCTTCACATCCATCTGTTCTACCTCAAAATCAAAAGAAACAACAACAGATAAAAGAAATCTAATAGAATCTATCTTGGCAACAGGAGAAAAAATATCACCAAAATCAATTCCTGACACTTGGGAATAACCTTTTGCTACCAATCGAGCTTTTTATTTCTCCACCTTTCCTTATACATTCAACTTCTTCTTGAACACCCATTTGCTACCAATGGTTCCTTCCAGCCGACAACTCCACCAGATCCCAAGCTTCATTTTTGTGTAAAGGTTCCATTTCATCAACCATGGCCTCATTCCAGAGTTTTCCATCCTTTGAATCTACTGCTTCCTTCACAGTTTTGGGGTCATCATCAGTAATAGATAAATAAAAATTTAAATAGAAAGCAGATGGACTATACCTTTCTGGCTGCCTCCTTTCTCGGACTGATCTTCTCACAACTGAAGTTTGTGGTTCTTCATATTTTGATTCCTCTTCTGCTACAGAGTCTGATTCTTCCTCCTTTAGCTAAAACTCTATCTTCTCAGGTTCCTTTGGTAGGACTTCATGTTTAAGAACATTTTTCACCTCTCTAAACACAACATCTCAGCTGTACACAACCTTCCTTGTTACTAGGTTCCAAAGCTTATAACCTTTTAAACCACCCTTATACCCAATAAAGATGATTTTTTCATATTTATTGTCCAACCTTGTTATTTTCTCCTTTGGAACATGCACATATGCATCACATCCAAATACCCTCATATGTGAAAGAGAATGTTTCTCACTAGTCCATACCTCTTGTGGAGTATTATCCTCCAATGCTAATGAAGGTGATCTGTTGACCAGGTAACATGCAGTCTCCACTGTCTCTGCCTAGAATTCCTGTCCTAACCCGACACCACTGAGCATGCTTCTTTCCCTTTCCATCAACGTTTTGTTCATTCTTTCTGCAACTCCATTTTTCTTAGGTGTGTATGGAGTAGTCTTCTGCTATGATATACCACACTTCTTACAGAACTCTTCAAATTCCTTCTTGCAAAAATCTCCATTGTTCTCTGTCCTCATCACCTTTATCTTCTTCTCTGTCTGGTTTTCCACCAGAGCCTTAAATTCTTTAAACCTATCAAAGACTTTAGATTTATTATTAAGGAAATATATCCATGTATTCCTTGAGAAGTCATCTATAAATGATACATAGTACACATACTTACCCAGTGATGGAACTGACACAGGTCCAAACACATCACTGTGCACAAGCTCTAATATATGTTCTACCCTCTTACCACCAAAGGGGAAACTCATTCATTTCTGCTTCCCATATACATAATTTTCATAGAAATCAAAATCCAGAGAACTGTTAGACATACCTTCTACCATACCTTTATCATGAAGTATCTGAAGGCTCTTCTCTCCAATATCTCCCAACCTTTGATGCCATAACATGGTCTTTTCTCTAGAGACCACTAGATTTTCTGCTCCACTTTCAGGAACCACATAACTGTTGCACCCATCAATAACAGTGCTACCTTGCAGCTTGTACATAGTTCCAATCCGAACTCCCCGCATTAATAATAGTGCTCCCTGAACCATCTTGCAAGTATCATTCTCAAACACTATTTTTACACCTGCATCATCCAACTTTCTTACAGAAATCAGATTTCTGGCTAATGCAGGAATATGCAGAACACCCGGAAGTGTTCTAATCCTTCCACCTTACAACTTCAACCTGACTTTTCCACGACCAACGATTCTAGCCTTTCTGTCATCCCCTAAGAAGACATCACCACCATCATATTTCTCATACTCGTAGAACCACTCTCTATGGGGAGTGAAGTGAAAGGATGCACCCGAGATAATCAACCATGCCTCATGATCTACATGTGTACTTGAAGAAGAAGCCAAGTACACATCCCCACTTTCATCTGAGGTGGTTTTTCCCTTTTTAGAAGGAGCATCATCAGATCCCTTTCCTTTCTCAGGAGCTTTAGATTTACAATCTCTTTTGTAGTGCCCTTCCTTTTTGCATTTCCAACACATTTTTATAGGTTTTCCATGAGATTTAGGTCACCCTCTAGATTTAGATCTCCCCTCGAGGTCTTACTTTTGTTTCTGTTCCGGGACCGTCCTCGTACATACAAGGCATCACCATTCTGGCTCTCCATATTTTTCTGTCTCATCTCCTCCGTCAGCAAGGGTGAGACTATTTCATCAAACTATAAGGTAGTTGGATTGCTACCTATTGCAATAACCAAACTATCCCAAGAATCTGGTAGAGAACACAACAAACTAATGCACTTATATTCATCTGAAATTTTAATATCAACAGATAATAACTCGCTTAACATAGTATTAAATGCGTTCAGATGCTTTGTCACGGAGTCTCCATCTTTCATCCTCAGGTTATACAATTTTTTTCGTAGCAACAGTTTATTCACTAGAGACTTAGATTTGTACGAAGTCCCCCACTTGTCCCACAAAGCCTTTGCCATAGCTTCCCCTAATACATTCAGCAATACTGAATTTGAGACACAAAATCGAATTGTGCTTTTTGACTTCAGATCCAACTTCTTCCATTATTCATCAGACACTCCCGTTGGTTTAGTCCCCGAATCTACTGTGATCCACTAATCTTTATCCATCAACAGATCCTCCATCTTGAGTTTACACAACTCAAAGCTCTAACCACTAAATTTTTCGATCTCTATCTTTCCACTGCTTTCCATCTTCTTTCACCACGAGAATCGATCTCGTAGACCTCCCACTGAACAGGGTCTACCACAGGCCCGAGCAAAACCCCTCAGCAGCAAAGGCGTCCCCATGAAGCCAAAACAACTTTGATACCAAATGTAGGTTTTAACCCCGTACAGAAATTACTTGCATATGAATTATAAAAATAGAAAATAAACAATGGCGGGGGCATAACATATAAAACAAATATACACATAGATTTTCCCCTGGATCCAAAACCCTAGGACTCTGTACAGGGGGGCTACCGCCCCCTTCAAACCCCTGGACAGGGGGGGGCTACCACCCCCCCTGTAAACCCCTTGCTGCGCATGGGTGCAATGAAGGGGGGCTGCACCACCCCCCCCCCACCCTCTAACCCCCTGGTTTAACTATTGGGGCTAGTCGTGGAAACAATATAACACAATCCAACAAATTGGCTTACCAAAAAAACTAGTAGTTTGGCACACATCCACATCACAAACCCCACTGTCTTGTTAACCCTTGACACAAGGGGGAGGGTAGCGATCAACACACGTTGTTCAATCACATGCCCTAACTTGATAAATGGTGATTAGTCATCAAAATATGTGTGCCATTTGATCAAGGGAGAGGCTTAACTCCCATAAATATTTGGGCTCTGCTAACCATTGATTCACTCAACTTGCACGTTCAATATTGAACGCGATACCACATCATTTGTCAAATCTGACAAACATGAAGATCTATGTTATTTGTCATTCCATGGTCGACATTGGGACCATTGTTTCTTCATGTATTAGGAGTCATCGCAAGGGAAAACATGATACGTCAATAAACAACTTGATAAACACGAAATTTCATAAAAAATAACTTTCTATTATCGGGACTGAGATGTTGGGTGTTGCAAAAAGTTAGTAATTGGGATCACACTAGGGTTCTGATACTTTGTGACCTTAACACCTTAATCACACACCCTTAGAGAAAGCACTTGGGGCTATGATCAAGGGTCTTCCTGTCCTATCACCTACTTCTCACCACTCACCACCCATTTTTGTTTTTTGGACATAGAATGTATCAGGGAATTCGATAAGTTCCTGGGTGCTTTAGCCCACAACCCTATGAATAGGGGCATGACAAGTGACTTATCACTCCACTACTAACCACCCATTATTGTGTTCCTCGTGAGTTTTCTATTGCACTTTGATGTCATGACGATCCTTCTAGAACTAAGAGCCTTGGGAACCATGAATGATCTTCAAGTAAAGACTTATTCTCATTCGTTGGGAGTTAGGAAAAGTACCATATATTGTTGGAAAGATCTATTAGAGAGTTATCTTACCAAACAATTTTCATGTGCTTTTGAGTAAGTCACTTGCATACAAAATGCCTTCAAATATAGGCCACTCAATAATAACTAAGGCATCAATAACAACATAAGCCTCATGCATGAAAACCTCAAAAGATCCCCCTAAACTTGACATCACTTGTCATTAATGACAACACTTGACATCAAGGGCTAAACTTGACATCAATGACAACCACTGTTAACTTGCTCAACAACTTCATCTTTCCCAAAAGCACATTTGGATCTTTTCACATATAATTGTTTGTTCTCAAGAATTTGTGGAACTTCATCCACAAGTTTAATATTCTCTTCTCATGATTTGCTATGGATAATAACATCATCAAAGAAAACAAACATAATTTTCTAAGTTGGGGTAGAAAAATCTTGTTCATAAGCCTTTGAAAGGTAGTATGAGGATTATTCAACCCAAAGGGCATGACGAAGAACTCACAGTGCCCTTCATGTGCTCTAAAAGCTATTTTGGGGATGCCTTCTTTCTTTAATATGATCTACATTTTATCTTGATTTAAGATCAAGCTTTGTAAAACAAGCCACTCTATGAATCTGATCTAATAGCTCATCAATATTTTGGATATGGAATTTATCCTTAATGGTGAATTTTTAAAATCTTAGGTCCCTATAATACTAGTGATTCCCCCATTACTATTGACATTGTAACCCTTATTGTTATTGTTGTTCCCCTATTGTCCCCATATTGTTATTATTGTGCCCCATAAAAGCTCACTATTGTTATTGTTGTGCCCTTATATTATTATTGTTATGACGCCTTTGATTATATTTTGACACCTTGGACTCCTATATATAGAAAGGAGGTTTTTTCATTTGTATCATCCAAGAATTGTTCATTTGTGTAATGTAAAGGAGGTTTTCCCCTCGAAGAGACTAATTTTGAAGTCGTTGATCTATCTTTTCTATCTTTTTGTGAGTTGGTTTCTTAACATTTGGTATCAGAGGTTTGGATTCTAGGGTTTTGCTGCTCCAAACAGGTCATCATAGAATTTTCGCTATAATTTTTTTTCTACAATGTTTCAGAAGATTAAATTAAAACCCATTTGAGATGAAAACGTGGTGAACCTCGGGTCTAAATTTTAGATCTCTTCTCACTATATTTTTGGAGATATGATCCAAGGAACTTAGGGTTTTTCCAGGCTCCTGAATTACATCCCAAACATGTGACCTTGGGAAAATCATAATTTCTCTCTCAGCATCAGATTGAAATTTTATAAGAAGTTACAGAAAGAGGACAAAATGTAGTTTTTTGTGTATTGTTTTCAGATCCGAAGGTCGAAAAAGTGACACGTGGAACTTCGTACAAGTTCTCTCTACTGAAAAAGTATATAATCAGGTCATCTTGGGAGATTGAGAAATAACTCTTTCTTGGAGAATCCAATTTTGATCAGACTAGTGGCATTGGAAAGAGGACTTAGAGGGATACCGCATGACGAATTTTCAGACTTTGGAGATCCACAATTACAGAAACACAATAGATTCAATATTGAGCTTCTACAAAGCAAAAAAATGTGACATGTAGTCTTTTTAAAGTTTTTCATAAGTTTGGGTTGAAAAATTAGTTTGAAGTGATTCAAAGGGCATAGTGAAGCATAATTATCATTAATTGATGCATCGAAGAAAGAAAATGGAATCACCTAGTAAGAAACTTGAAAGCTCTAGCATGACTCATGAAGAAGAGGAAGAAATGCAACATGATATATCAAAATTACGAGACCAAGTGTAACAAATTTCATTCTCACAAAAGGTAACAAAAGCTAAGATGGATGGTTTAAAGAAAGAAATCGAAGCTAAGATGAATGGCATGGAAGTTAATATGGATGGCATGGAAGCTAACATGGATGGCATGAAAGCTAAGATAAATGGCGTGGATGCTAAGATGGATGGTATAAAAGAAAAACTGAAAGGAAACGTGGAAGATTTGAAGATAGATTTGACAACGTTGCTACAAGAAATGCTTACTAATGGCGAAAGGGTAGTAAAGGAAATGCATGATGAGAACAAAAGAAATGTTAATCAGGATTTCATAGACTCTAATGTTGGATTGAAGACCCACCATGTTCCAAAGATCAGTATGAGGAAGTTTGATGGCAAGGATCCCAGAACATGGATAATATAGATGGAACAATATTTCAATCTCCATAATGTGCAAAACACACAAAAGGTACACATTGAACTTTATATTTGGAACCAATCAGTTTGTATGGTATTGATGGATTTTCTCTCGTAAACAAATTTCCACTTTGGAAATTTTGACAGAAGAAATGATATCACATTATGAGGATACAAAAAGCAACACCTTTTTTAGCCAATTGATAGATCTCAAACAAAAGGGTTCAATGATGGAGCACATTGAGGACTTCCAAAAGTTGAATATAAGGGTAAAAGATATTCCAGAGGAGCATAGGATTGATGTGTTCATAGGGGCTTTAAAGGATAACATCCAACATGAGTTTCACCTTTGGGAACCTGATTCATTGGAGAAGGCATTCAGATTGGCAAGAAAAAAGGAAAGAAAATTATGGAAACAAGTAAGTCTACGACTCACAACTATAAAGATGGAAGTGTTGTTGCCCCTAGCCTTCCACAATCTACAAGGTTGACACCACAACAATTGGAAGAAAAAGGGTTGTGTTACAGTTGTGATAAAAAATACACTAAAGGTCATAAGTGTGCTGAGAAGAAATTATTTTACATAAATTGTGAAGAGGAGGAAGAAAAGGAACAAGAAACGTCAAAATAAGAGGATATAAACCAGGAACAAAACCTAGAGAACGAATAAATGAATCCAACCATATCTTGTAATGCATTGGCCATAATTACCACTCCTCAAACTATCAAGATAGAAGGACATATCAAGAAGAAAAAGGTAATAGTGTTGATTGATTTGGGTAGTACCCATAAATATATTCATTGTAAGATATCCAAGGAATTGAATTGCTTCCTATATCTAGCACCAGAGTGTCAAGTGATGGTTACTAGTGGAGGAACCATAAATTGCTCTGGAAAGTGCCATAATATCAAGCTATTCATGGGAGAATATGTATTGAATAACCCAATGATTTGCAATCCAATGGGTGGTTCTGATGTTGTACTAGGAGTCTAATGGCTACAATCTTTGGGTATGATAACTTTTATTTTTCAAGAAATTTTCTTCAATTTTTTTTTTTTTTTTT
>APFE031070659.1:48194-62172 GCA_000404065.3 Pinus taeda
GAATTAAGGGGTATTGTAGGGAAATCGGGAAATATAATCATCTCTAACGTAATGAAAAAGCTTCTAAAGAAATAAAAATGAGGTGTAATTGCACAATTATGTTCGCTAGAGGTTCCCACATTGAAATCATCTATTTCTCCAGATCTCCAAAAAGCCTTGGACAATCATTTCAAGGTATTTGAGACTTCCAAAGGCATCCCACCTATTCGTGATCATGATCATGCTATTCCTTTGATTCCAGGAAGTGTTCCTCCAAACATCAGGCCTGACAGATATCCCTATGCCCAAAAGAGTGAAATTGAACATATGGTTGCAGAAATGCTAGAGGCTGGTATAATTCAACCTAGTCAAAGTTCTTTCTCTGCTCCCGTAGTATTGGTGCACAAGAAGGATGGATCATGGCACATGTGTCTGGAAAAATGGGGAGCTCAACAAGCTCACTATTAAAGATAAGTTTCCCATTCCTGTCATTGATGAATTACTGGATGAATTGCATGGATCAATTTACTTCACCAAGTTGGATCTTCGTTCAGGATATTATCAAATCAGAATGAAGATTGAAGACATTCTAAAAACAACATTTAGAACTCATGAGGGTCATTATGATTTTTTGGTCATGCCATTTGGCCTTACCAATGCACCTTCTACATTTCAAGGTTTGATGAATTCCATTTTCAAACCCTTCCTTAGAAAATTTTTGTTAGTACTTTTTGATGATATACTAATATACAACAAGTCTTGGAAGGATCATGTTCAACATGTTGACAAGGTTCTCAAACTATTTGAGGAGAAACAATTATATGTAAAAATCTCCAAATGTTTCTTTGGAGTACAAGAGGTGAAATATCTAGGTCATATTGTATCTCATGAAGGTGTTAAGGTAGACCCTAGCAAAATTAAATCCAATAAGGAATGGAAAATCCCCACATCCATAAAGCATCTGTGAGGATTTCTCGGGTTGACAGGCTATTATCGCAAGTTTGTTAAGAATTATGGGAGAATAGCAACACCTCTAACAACATTATTGAAGAAAGATGCATTTTCGTGGACTCCAGAAGAAACAAAGGCCTTTGAATATCTTAAAGAGGCAATGTGCCAAACACCAGTCTTAGCTACGTTGGACTTCACAAAAACCCTTATTGTGGAATGTGATGCATCAGGAAATGGAATTGGTGATGTTTTAATGCAAGAAGAAATACCCATTTCTTTCAAAAGTTGTCCAATCAAAGGAACACATTTACACAAAGCTATTTATGAGAAGGAAATGTTGGCAATACTACATGCACTTACGATATGGAAACCCTACCTAATGGGAAGACACTTCAAGGTAAAAACGGATCATGATGATCTTAAACACCTTTTAGAACAAAGATTATCTTCATAAGAGAAGCAAAAATGTGTCACAAAGATGTTGGGTTATGACTTTGAAATCATCTACAAAAATTGGAAGCAAAATGTTGTGGCAGATGCACTCTCAAGAAAGGATGAGGATGTGGAAGCATTGCTTTACTCCATTTATATTATCCAACCAGATTGGATAAAGGAAACAAGGGATGAATGGAAGAATGATGAAGAAGTGTTGGCACTCATTCAAAAGATACAAAAATATCCCACTACACATGATACATTTAGTTGGAAAAATGATTCATTATGGTATAACAATTGCTTACACCTATGTAAGAACTCCCAACTCAAACAAAAGATTCTTATGGAATTGCACACCTCTCCCTTAGGAGGGCACTCAAGATTTTTAAAAACATACCACAAGGTTAAGAAGGATTTTTTTTGGGATGGCCTTAAATTTGATATTCAAAAATTTGTGGAGGAATGTTTGGTTTGCCAACAAAATAAAGTTGAAACAATTAAGACCCCAGGTCTATTACAACCTTTACCCATTCCAAGTCAACGTTGGGAGGAGGTTTCAATGGATTTTATCACAGGTTTATGCAAGTTCAAAGGAAAGAGTGTCATCATGGTGGTAGTTGACAAACTTACCAAGTATGCACAATTTTGTGCATTATCTCATCCATTTAAATCCAATACAGTTTCTACTGCATTTATGGAAACAATTCAAAAGCTACATGGAAACCTAAAGATTATTGGAAGCGACAGAGATCCCATTTTCACTAGAAATTTTTGGACATAATTATTTTCTTGTCTTGGTACTCAGTTAGCTCATAGCTCATATTATCATCCTCAATTTGATGGGAAAACTAAGATAGTACACAAATGTTTGGAAGGATACCTTCGTTGCTTTGTATCTGATAAACAGATACAATGGGTCAAATGGTTGCCTCTGGCTGAATGGTGGTATAACACTTCCTTCCATACTGCAACAAAAATGACCCCATTTATAGCACTTTATGGATGTCATCCACCATCCATCACATCATATTTAAGATAAAATTCTAAGGTTCAAGCAGTGGAAGATCACATCGAGCATCAACAACAAGTTCTCCAACTCTTGAAGGATATCCTAACTTTGGCACATAATAGAATGAAACAATAGGCATATCAACATCGGAACAAAAGAAGTTTTAATGTAGGTGACTAGGTATTTCTACGGCTACAACCATATAAACAAATGTCCCTCAAGCAAGCTAAGAAGGATAATAAATTATCACCAAAGTATTATGGTCCGTGCAATGTGTTGCAAAAGATTGGTAGTATGGCATACAAATTGGAGCTTCCCACATCTTCCCGAGTGCACCCAGTTTTCCATGTTTCGTGCTTAAAGAAGGTTATAGGTGACAAGATCCCAGTTCAAAAAATATTGCCAAAACTTGATGAGGAAGGAAAAATCATATTGGAACCTAAAGCAATCATAGAAACAAGAACTCGACAGCTATGAAATCGATCAATTCCGGAGTATCTCATCAAGTGGAAGAACTTACCCGCTAAAGATTCCACATGGGAGGATGAGAATTTTATACAGAAGCATCTAGAACTACTCAAGTGTTGAGGACAACACTTTTTTGAAGGAGAGGGACATGTTAGGTCCCTATAATACTAGTGATTCCCCCATTACTATTGTCAATGCAGCCCTTATTATTATTGTTGTGCCCCTATTGTCCCCATATTGTTATTATTGCGCCCCATAAAAGCCCACTATTGTTATTGTTGTGCCCTTATATTATTATTGTTATGTCAGCTTTGTTTATATTGTGACACCTTGGACTTCTATATATAGAAAGGAGGTTTTGTCATTTGTATCATCCAAGAATCGTTCATTTGTGTAATGTAAAGGAGGTTGCCCCCTCGAAGAGGCTAATTTTGAATTTGTTGATCTATCTTTTCTATCTTTTTGTGAGTTGGTTTCTTAACATAAAACCTCAATAATCATCACACATCCTCCAAGAATTATCTTTTTTTCTCACCATCACTATTGGAGCTGAAAATGAACTCCCACTATGCTAAATAATACCTGAATCTAGCATGTCTTGTACCATTTTCTCAATATCCTCTTTTGTTGATGAGGATATATATATAAGGCCTTTATTTAGGATAAGGTAGGGTTGTATTATGAAACCCAAAAAAATATTTGATTCATGTGAATTCTCTCTTGGCAAACTTGTGTGTGGCCTTATTCTTGGCTTGAATAAGATGAGAAAATTGCATGGTTTCCATAACATTTTCTTGTTTTTTAGGAAAATATCATGCTTAATGTATTTTTCTAATTCACCCATGTAATATTACAATAAAATTGCATCACTTATGCTATCCACCCTTGTCACCAAAACCTAGAATTATGAATTTTAATTTTCAATATCACCAAATTTCTTTATTCCTATCAATTCGCTGAAACAGTCTTGTTCCCAACCTTTGTCACATTGTGCTTCTAAGTCTGTTGTAAATAAACCCTAATTATATTAATAAGAATAGGACTCCCTTTTAACTACCCATTGATACCATTGATAGGTTTTTATCTCAAAGTTCAAAATTGTTATGTGAATTCTTCACTTATCATCCATAATATTATGCAATTCAAAATATTGCTCTATTTGGTGCACCCAGGTAAAAAAATTTGTTCCTTCAAACTTTTTTAATTCAAAATTGGGAAGGTACACTCCTTTACAAAACCATCCATGGGTAGGTCCATAGGTATATTCAAATCCACTTGAAAATTTCTTATTATTGACAAGCTGTTCAACTTGAATATTACCTTTATTTTCATGAGTTCCTTCAAACACATTATCAATTTTAAGGAACCTACCATTTATGGTTTTTATAATATTTTCTTCCACTTGTTTAATATTATTATCATTTCTTATTTTCCTTTATTTTTTTGTTGGATATCTCATTTTACTAATTCTTGCAACTATAACAACTAACTTTCCAACTTGGTTACCAGGTAGTTCACATCTTCTATTTCTTCATGAGTCATGGATGAGCCTTTTTGAGGTTTAATTGGTGAGTAGCTCTTAGATATTTATTTCAAGGAATGTGGGATAATAATAATAATACTCCTCTTTATCACAATTTTTGGCCACCCTAAAGAATTAATGGATCTTCTAATAAGAAGTTATGTCACTTGTAAGTTGCATACTTTTAAAAGCTTGATTTTGAGAATATATGAATGTGTGACATTTTTCTTGATATATCTCTCATATTTGAGCCCTTCTAAATATGAAATTTTGTTCTATAATACTTTGATATTTATTCTCTGCGATTCCATATGTATGACCAAAATTTGATGTGGCAATTGAAAATTATGGTACTTTTCCCAAAACTTGTTGACTTTTGTTCTCTTCCCAAAGGAAAACTTGTATATCTTCCCACGTGTACAATTGTTCAAGTATAATTATAAGTTTTTTACCTGAGTTACTTCATTATGTCTCCTTATATCTTAGAAAATTATAGCGAAAATGTCAAACTTACATGTTTGACACTGATTTCAGGACCCTTCACAAACCCTAACTTCCATATACTATATCTCAGAAATTATAGCAAAAAAAAAATCTCAAATTTTAACAATATGTTCCCCAATATCTCTCAGCAATATGGAACAAATTTCACCATCTAAAATATCCCATAAAAAATGTTATAGAAAAAAATACCAAACTAATATGTTTGAAACTAATTTTAGGAGCATTCAAGAACCCTAACTTCCCTAGAATGTATCTTTGAAATTACAATGAACCAAGATCTGAAACATTAACGATATTCTCTATGAGATTTTTCCTCAACATATTCAAAATTTCACCATTTGAAGCTTCCCAAGAAAAGCATTATATAGAAAATTGCAAGATGACTCTTTTGAAGCAGCAAAACCATGGGATGATATGCTATGATAGCAAATGTTATGAACCTTTCACGTTAAAAATGATAATAAACCAATATAGTCCTCTTCAAGGGGAAAACCTCATTTTTCAATGAATACAATGTACAAGACAATATTTGACAATATAGGAGACAATTGGTACAATTATAATTAAATGGGACCACAAAATATTTTAGACAACCTCCTAATATAATAATCAAACTAATAATGAATGCTTATTAGGGCCTTAATATAGGTCCTAAGGGCCATAAGACTAATCACAAAAGGCTACCAAATAATTGATGGTACAAAATGTCATCTACTTTGGGTGTACTACATGATGCAACAAGTTTGACTCTAGACTAGAAGGGAGACGGGGACAATTTACAATATTCCATGTGAAAGTGGTGAAGAAGGTCATACACATAATTAGATTGGAAAAGGGAAATTTATTCATCGGTTTGTAACACTTGGAGGCCAAGGAAATAATACAAATATTTGAAGTATGTCATTTCATTTTTTTTCTTAATTTTGAATTTCACATGGTTTAAAAGTTTGGGGTCACTACTAGTGAGAATAAGGTCATCAACATCATAGCAAATCTTATGAGATGGCTACATACTTTCTTGGTATATATATTAAGGTCAAAATGACATCTAGAAAAGTCGATGTCAAGAAGAAAGTTATCCATTTCAACATATGAAGCTTGAGGTGCTTATTTAAGACCCTACATAAATTTCTTAAGGTGACAAAAAAATCTAGATTCATTCTAAACATAGCCAAAAAATTGTTACATGTAAATTTATTCTTGTAAATCCCTATGTAAGAAGGCAAATTTAACATCCATCTAAGGAACCCCCCATCTATGTGAGACAACAAGCTAGAACAAGGCATATGGATTTGATTTTGGCTAAACAGGAAAGGGTTTCATTATCATCAATCTCTTCAACTTAATAAAATCCTTTGGAAACTAACTAAGCCTTATATCTTTCAACATTTCCATCTGATGCATACTTGGTTATATACAACCATTTACATTTGACAATTTTTCTTCTTTTTGGAAGAGGTACGAAATCCCAAGTATTGTTCATTATTAAGGAATCATATTATTCATTAATTATTTTGTTCTCGATCTAAGTGGTAAAAAGTTTCTACAAATGCTTCTTCATCACGAGTTTAAAACTTGAACCAAAATAAATTAGGCTTGTTGGAACGATGAATGTGTATGGCATCGATCTATAGGATAATTGACAATATCACTAACTACTTCTCATGTTGTTCAAACTAATCTAGAAAGTAGTGATGTTGGTGCAAGCTCATGTTTAATGGCCCAACTGAAGGAAGGTGAACGGGCAAAAATGGATCCTCATCCTGAAGAAAAAACCAAATTAAAATCATTAACAAAAAAATTGGAAAAAGAAAAAGTCACAAATGTTAAATTAAATTTACAAACTAAGATATTTTCATCAAAATTGATATCACTCCTAATAATAAATTCAATAAAATTAAGTTGAATAACTATATAACATTTTACATCTTCAGCCCCAAGAGTTAGCTTAATTGGTCAAATCAAGTGCCTCGCCAATGGGAAGTCACAGGGTTGAATCCCGAAAGCTCTTGGGATCTTCAAAATATCCCAAAAAAAATGTCGTAACGTATCTCACTTACTATGTTTTCCGTTTGACACTATAATTATTCAAAAAATAATGTTTATGGAATAATTTTATTCTTTTCCTTTTCATTATTAAGAGCCTTGTTTTTTACTGCTTTAACTATCAAGGTAGTTCGAGTCATAATAATTTATTCTTAACATGATTTTTCTTTCAATATTTCAACAATATAAAAAAATGACGTTGAACTACACGCTTACATTAATATTGTTAATAAAAGAAGGGGCTGGTTTAAATTATTCTGGTCATGTCACTTTACATGTATAATGTTACGACCTCTTATCATTTTAAACCTTTATTATTTTGTTTTATCCATGTGGGACATAGTATATTCTGGGTTGGCACACGTGATACATATGGCAGGGCTTGGTATATGCCATGTAATGCAAACCCATTTGAAGTCACATGGCTTCTTGGCATGCACACTTTCAATGGCCGCGATTTGGTTTCTAGATCAAATGGTGGAGAATTGTTGGGTATTTTCAAAACGACTAACCGTAATCGGCGAATTCATTTGCTCCTTTTTGGTTTTTATCTCTCACGGCCAGAGTGTGCCACCCTACTCTGCAACATACCAGCGTTATTTTCGTCACCATAACTTGATCCTACAGGTGTTGAATGTGTTATTGTCCATGCGTATATGCAACAGAGTATATCTGTCAAGGAGCTGGAAGGTTTGTAGGGTATTTATCTCTGTATTGGTTGCTTATTGTTGTTGTATTGTAGCTCTATTTCTCTTTTTTTCTAACATATCTCTATTGGGTAATTGCAGGTTCTATGCAAAAGGGGTGAAACATGGAAACCCTTTCATTCTGATTCTACTATGGTCTTCAAAGAGTTCTCCTCCATTCACATGGGTAATAATGTTGGGTATTTTTTTTGTTTGATGTTTGCAATGGGAAAATACCAAAACCACAAAAATAAAACACATAAGCAATGCTTTGTTTTCTTTACACCAGGATCTTTTTGCACAGAGAAGTCTTTTAAAAAATTACAGAGCAGAGTATTGCACCACCATAGAATGATTTCTATGCATTAAACAAAAACACTTACATATTCATCCTCTTTTACTCAGAGGGATTCACCAAAACATTTTCACAAAACTTGCTCTGCCTCCTATGAAATTTTATACCACTGTGTGTAAATATTTCATTTACATTCACTGGTGTGTGAAAACAAAATTACAGAGTTTTACACATTTACCTTTTCACCTGTGTGAAACAATTCATGGATTTCAACAAAACTATCCACTGGTTTTCTTCATTTACTTCTCCTCCTTCTCCTCCTGCACTGCTGTGCAAATTTTTTTTACTTCTTACCAAGACAAAATGGTTTTACACTGCTGCTGCATTTTCTTTTTACATTACAAACCCAAAAATATTCTCACACACTCCTGTGTGTTCTCTGGTTTTCATTTGTTCGCTGCTGCGAATACAATCCCCGTGTGCCCTCGTGTGCTTTTTTTTACATCTGCCTGGAGTCAACGCTCTTTCAAAAACATATACAAAAAAATAAAAATAAAACTTACCTTACATTATGATTTTACCTCCATACCTCGTATTAACGCGCCGTATCAAAAACATTGAAAACTTTACCAAAAACTATGTCATTTCATTTAACATGAGGTATGGTCCAAGTCCACGCTGCATTAATTTTTAACAGGCCCGTGTGTACTTTGAACAATGTAGACGGCGGAGTCCTTTCCTGGGAATCGAACGGCGGAGAGCAATCTCTTCAATCGGACGCATATCGGGCGGGGTAAGTTCACTGACATTTATCGTCCGATAAATGTCAGGTGTGATGTCATGGCAATCCACATGTCAGCACCAAAACGTGTCGGAGCTCCTCGTCGGAATGTTCCATCGCCGGAGAGCTGGTCCGATAGGTTTCAGGCGGCCGGTTTCTGTTTACAGCTGTGGTTTCCCGCTGGGTGCTTTCCCGCGCGCGCAGCATTGGAATTATATATTTTCAACAAATAAAACTAATTTTGAATTGAGGTTACTTCCATATGCATTATTTTTAATATAGAGACATATAGGGTAGCTAGCCTGGTTGCTTCTTGAACCTGGGGCTTGGTCCATCAAGGTTATAGATGGAGTTTTCTCATGCTTTATCAGGACTTCTTTATTCCCGGTTTATGATTTTCCTTTTCTTATTTCTGTTCTCCCTGCTAGGCTTTATGGATGTCCAACAGCCATGGTTTCTGTACTTTCTATGTTCACACAGAATGCATGCGATGCTCATATATTTGGGTATATGTTTCCTTTTGCTTAGTTTCCTGGTTTTCCATGGTTTCTGTACTTTCTATGTTCACACAGAACACAGATGATGCATGCGATGCTCATATATTTGGGTATATGTTTCCTTTTGCTTAGTTTCCTGGTTTTCTTGTTCAGCCTAGGCAGTCTTTTTACTGCCTCTATCATGATCGTCATCCTCCTGCTTCAAAGAACTGATTTCTGTATTATCTAGATATATTATATATTCTCAATATGGTATTTCTGTACTATCTAGATATATTATATATTCTCAATATAATACCATATTGCTTTTTCTCTCTGAGAAAAATATAGGGTAGCTAACGTTCATGGTTCACAATGGGAAGAATTTGGCGAAATCAAGGTCTCCAACACCAGTCATTGCGTGTTGGCTTCAGACTTTGAGGTCAAATCTCTAGAACACCTCAATTATTTCCTTTTGTTTCTATTTTTAAAATAGTACTGAAATATGGTGGTTTCTTTCTTATCATATTGTAAATCCTCTCGTTTAATATTTTTGTATTTAGTTTCCCTTTAGGAGGGTTTTTAATTCTTTATATCATAGAAGAATGAATTCCCAGTATTTGACTTATAAATTTGGGTTATTTATTTTTGAAACCTACGACTCGTAAGTTTTTCCTTTTCATATAACCTTTTAAAATCTTAGTGTTGGTTTGGATTTTCTTAACTACTAAAACTGGAATTTGAATAATAATCTATACTCGCAAGATCCATTATTAATTTTGTTTGTCAATACACAATACACTCCACAGGGATAACATAAGTCAAAGAGTGTTCTATTGTCCAGGTAAACTTGGGGTTTTCATTATTAACTTCATTTCATTTTCCGTCTCTATCACTCCTTTTCATTTCTTCTCCGATTTTTAATTCAGTTTTTGTGCTTCACCTATAGGTATGGCTCAAGGAGATACTTCCTTCAGTTTGTACATAGTACAACAGATTTAGGGCCGCAAGGACTAAAATAAATTGTTTCTTCCTACCATAGGTCCATAATCTTCAATTTTCTCTGAATTTCCCTTCGAAATTTTTTTTAGTTAAACCAAAGTCACAGTTTCAAATTCTCATTCATATTTTATGAAGGCGTTTTCGAACCCATTAAATAATGACCAGTGTTTTAACTGGCCAATCATACGCAGTAAAATATTGGGAGTCTTATTGCTCGGTAAAACTCATTTTTTTGAGATAAAGTTAGGATCAAGTTTAAAGATGAATCAAAACAAAACTGAGCATTAATTAATAACATTTTATGTAAATTTAATGGGCATCAAAACACATTTTATCCAAAGTTTACTCGCAGCCTTTCCATGCAACTGTGTTACAGCCTTGCTACCACCTCTCAGCTACGCGCTGCACCACCTCAATTGGACACCTGTCATAAAAAAAATAAACTCGTCATCCCACTCGCCATTTCCTATCCTATTCTGCTTAACCAATTCACCAAGGTTAATGTGGTTGAGATTTGACAGCAGGTGGAAACATCAACGCTATCATTTGAAGCTGAAAAACTGAACTTTGAATGTTTATACATTATACATTTATAATCAGACCATTTCGAACCAGAAACATGATTTGAAGGAAATTGGAAATATGGCTTGAAGAGGAAGGTCTGGAAGCCTAGCAAACCTATCAAAATCCACATGCAATTTCATCGTCTGAATTTAGTGCAGGAATTGGGCCACTACTGCTTGTTGCAACACATGAATTGTCGCAACAAATCAAACTTCCAAGTTTGCAACACATGAATTGTCGCAACAAATCAGACTTCCAAGTTTGCTACAACGGATCGGGAAGGGAACCAAGGAATTGGGCCGCTAATTCTTGTTGGAACACATGAATTGTTGCAACAAATCAGACTTCCAAGTTTGCTATAACAAATATGGAAGGTTCGTTTCAGGTATAAGGCTGAGTTGAGGAGTTGGAGCTACTTCCACTTATACGGTGATGTTATATTGACACATTTTTTCAGGACTGAAAAAGCATAATTGTATTTATATAAGGAATATAAAAGAGTCCAAAATACATTCAGCCAAAAGATAGCATATGTTCCAAAGATAATGAAAGTGAACCATCAGTGAAGCCATATTTTGATATAGTGAGATCAGGCCTGAGAAACCATGACGATAGAGCAAAAAAGGAAAGACAAGCACCGAAATGCGACCATATACAAACGCAGGATCGTTATAAAGGCCCTCCCCCTGTATAGGCGAGAAACTGTATGCAATCTGAAGTAAGCCATGAGATTGAAATGAAACCTGTTCAACCAAAGCACATAGCATATAGCACATAGCAACTAGCATCTTATATAGCAAAAAAGTAAAAACAGAGAGAACTATGAAAGAAACACTAGAAATTGGGAGGGAAAAATTCTTGAATGGAAAAGAATTTTCCATCAGAGGAAACCTAAAGATGCCACAGTCCTGGAGTAGCTTGAAGACCTTTTTTTGATAAGGAGTTAGCCAATTGATTTTGTTCCTTGCGAATGTAATTTACTGAGCCACCTTTTAAGGAGCTCCAAAAGAACCTGATCCGATCTAACCATCCCACGAGATGAGGCTTTGAGATGGAATTTTTCCTAGCAACATAATCCACCAAAACTTTTGAGTCCCCATATATAGAAACATCTTGAAGATTTAAGAAGAGGCAGAAACTCATGGGACTTGCGAGAGCCATCACCTTAGCCATCATATTAGTACCCCTCCCCCCATTCCAATGAATAGAGAAAGAACTGTCTTCATTTTCTAAGATAAGAAAACCACAGCCACATAAACCATTCTGTTCAGCACCATCAAAAAATGCTCTAGGCAGAGATGAAGACACTTGTGGGAGATTTTTATCATATAGCTCCTTTTGCAAGGGAGAGGAATGCGGAATTTCCTCATAGAGAGCATTTATGGAAGAGAAAATATCCATCATCGGAACTCTTTTGTCATTGAAGATGAAATTATTCTGCCACTTCCAAATACACCAGAAACAAATGATAAAAATTGATCTCCATGAGGCACTTTGTTTGCTGCTCCATATAAAAGCTTCCATGATCGAAGAATGAGGCATGTGCTGGATCCCAAAAAATTCTCCAAGAGCAACCATAATTGACGAGAGCCCTTGCAATTAAGAAATAAGTGAAAGTTATCTTCCTCGGCAGATCTGCATATGGGGCATATACCTGAACCTTGCCAACCACGCTTTTTTAAATTCTCCCACGAAAGATTTTTATTATGGAAGGATAGCCATGCAAAGAAGACCATTTTTAATGGACACCCAGATTTCCAGAAAATACACAGGAAGGAAGAGTCACTCGAAAACTGTTTATCACTAATCAAATTCAGATATATATCCTTTACCCTGATGGAGCCCACCCCATTTGAGTTCCGCCATATGAGACAGTCATGCTTTGACGAGCGAAAAATGCCACAATTCCTGAGTCTTGACCTGATATGATCCCATGACATGGCTATATCAGCCGACATTTGCAAACTTACAGCCTTACATCAGATTGGGATTGAGCCATGCCATCTTGCAATCAGTCCGTCCCAGAAGAAGATGCCTTTCCTGTGTAGAAACTTCAAAAAGGATTTAGGAATGCAGATCTCCTCTGTGCCACACAAAAAAATGTCTTTTCCTATCAAAATCTTTTTGCCTGATTGAAATCGTCATATTAGATTCTTCAGGAACATTCTTTCTATTTTGTGGAGGCTCAACCAAATCGAAGATCCATGAGAGGGACCTATACTTCCTTTTCTGAGCCAAAAAGATAAGTTCTTTCTGCCCAAATACTTTTCCTGTATAACGTTGCTCCATATGCCTTTCTCAAATATCCCTCTCCACAGAGTCTTGCAAAGTAGGGCCTTCCCAGAAGACCTCAGGTCTAACTGACCCCAACCACCCATACTTTTTAGAGCAGATATATGAGAAAGCTTCGAGAGGTGATATTTCTTTTTCCCTACCTGACCACCCCAGATAAAATTTGCGGTGAGTTTGTTCATTGATTGAATGATGCTCGTAGGGAGAAAGAACAGATGTGCCCAGTAAACTGCCCACTAATTAAGAACCGATTGCGCCAATACAACTCTCCCTGCCAAAGAAAGGCATTTGAACTCCCACGCTGATATCTTCTTGAAGTATCTCGCATGAATCCACAACCAATCCGACCTTGAGTAACAATTTGCTTTTAACATAAAACCCAGGTACTTGATTCCCATACTGATGGGTTGCGCTTCAAACCCAAATAGATCAGATAACCAGGCTAGCTCTTCCTGGTTTATATCACTATGATAAATAACAGAATTTGAACAATTTATCTGCAAGCCGGGTGCCTTTTGGAAATTTTGAAGAATTTCATAATAACACATCCAAGTTAGTTTGCATAAAATGCCGAATAAAATCACATCATCGACGAAAAGATTGTGCGAGATAGAAATGTTCCTGCATATTTTCAACGGGAAACACCTGTTTTCTTCAATAGCCTTGTTTATATGAAGACTGAGGGAATTCATGGCCAATATGAATAACAGAGGAGACAAAGGGAAACCCTGGCGGAGGCCTCTAGATGCTAGGAAGAAAGCCAAAGGAATCCCATTGACAATGACTGCATAATTTACCTTTTCTACGCAAGCCATGACCCAGTTGATCATATTTACACTTAATCCAACATTTGCTAGCAAACATCTTATGAATGCCCAATCCATGCAGTCATATGCTTTACAGAGGTCAATTTTTAGAATGACAGCATCGCATTTTTTTGCCTGGATGGCAAAAGGACCTTCTTGAGT
>APFE031070660.1:0-21595 GCA_000404065.3 Pinus taeda
CCTTCACTTTCATATAGATCGAGCTTTTGAAACAATAACCCAATATTTCAGATCTTAAGATATTCAACCCAAAAGCATACACAAGCCAAATGATCTCCTTTGCTTTATATAGGCAAGCTCTTCCTCAAATCATGGACCAATACCACAGGCCAAAACCATAACAAACCAATACCCTCAACTCAATACTAGGGATCAACACGTCTGTCGAGATGCCATGGTCCAAAAACCATAGGTTCAAATTCCAAGGACTAACTACCATGGACCAAAGGTAAGTTTTCCCACATGAAATAAACTTTTCTCTGCATAAAATTCCGTGAACTTTTCTCCACTTGAAATAAACTTTTATAAACTTTTCTCTGCATAAAATTCCGTGAACTGTTCTCCTGCGTACTTCTTAATTCTCATCATATTGAGAGCCATACCATGGGTGTTGCCATCAAGTACAACATCTGTAACATATAACCATACCAGAAACATAATGCCAACACAAGTAACATCATTTTAGACATGGATACAATATTTCTCAGTACATTCTAAACTACATTGTGGGAGAAGATGGATACAAAGTTGAAGATATCTACAACCTTCCATTCATAGACAGATGGGAAAATAAGAATAACCAATAGGAATTTTGTGCAACTTCTAACGTGATATAACCAAAAGCATCCAAAGACCTAGGATGAAAGTTTGGTATATATAGAATGTTCTTACAGCAAAGTAGTCCATACTTCTACATGAAATTCCACATTTGAAGCTTGTTTTGGATATTTTCTACGTTCACCATTGGATATTACATATGGTAAGCAAGAAGGAGTGAGGGAATATCTTATAGGAGATATATTGAGGGGTGAGAAATTTATAGAGAATATCAGGCAGATCCATCTATTGGTACAGGAGACACTAGAAAATTTGGAAGAGAAACATAAATCTAGGCATGATCAACATAGAACAAAGAAATCATTCAAGATGTGAGATAAAGTATGGCTACAGTTGAACAAGGAGAAGTTATAGGGGCCTTATAAGAAAATAAAGACTCTAAGGTATGGTACCTATGAGATACTGGAAACATTGGCTATAATTCTTATCATATCATTTTACCACCATATATGTTCATTTACTATGTTGTCAGTGTAGATAATTTTAAACTCTATGAGACTTCCATGCTAGATCTGGAAGAGGAATATATCCTACCTTCTATGGAGGATTTGGCACTAGATACTTAGGAATATTTTATAAAACATACATTTTTGTAGCAAAGGTTAAGAACTACAGGACACGGGCAACATGGCAGTAGGTACTGCTTTATAGTGCTTTAAGTACTAGTCTTTTATGAATCCCATAGGGTAAAAATATGACTTAATGAGGGCTTTGAAGTCCTCCCACTATTGTGTGTTTCATCAAGAACATCATTCAGAGAAGATGTGATGATAATGGAATCAATCCATGAGCATGGTTGTGATGCATATTTTTTATTTGGTAATGGATAAAGAGCAAACTGAGACTATAGAGGAAAAGGAAGAAGTTACTCTGGCCAATAAAAATCTAATTGTCAAGCATGCAGTGAACATGTTTAGTTGTATACTCACATCCCAAAAGAGTATTTCCGATTAGCATCCTTCGATTTATGGTCTGGTGCAGAAGCAGACCAACTGATACAACTTTAGAAGCTAAGGGTTGGTCACTACAATTGAGTTTACAAAGAAAAAGTTTAAAGAAAATATCTTGAGGAAAATAAACCCACCACCTAATTCAGTGGAGAACACTCAGAGCAAGTCTGGGAAATTAGTAATCAATGAAAAGTGTTTCCATTAGATGTAAGGACAAAACCATCACTTTGGAAACCACAAACCAATACACATCCCTAGACACCTCACCCATTATTCCAACTTTGGACTACAACATAGTTGATCACGTGAAGAAGGTTTTCAAACATTTCAATATTTGAATTAACAAATATCACAAGCATCTTACAGGTACTCAGGCAGAGCTCTACAGGTAATGATACCTCTTTAGATAAGGAATCTAGTAAGTCTCGTGGTTCTCTCAAATCTGTACGTAATGCTTTAATTATGGATACAAGTACACTCTACCCAACTTTCCTTTTAACTTTCGAAATCTTCAATTTGAATGTACAAAATTACTGAGTTGATTCTAGTGCACCAGTGAAAGTAATGCCATTACCTACTGTCAATAAAATCAATTCTAAATGGGATAAATTAGATGCAAAAACTATTCACCCGTACAAGACTCATGGCCATGCAATTGGTTAATAGAAATAGAAATAAATGGGATTCAAGCATGTTCTTTTGACCTAGATAATTTGGATCATTGCCCAAGATGTTACCCATAGACCACACTTTCTCACTATTATATTTCAAGAATTTGGAATTCATCTTAGGCTAGTTGATTTCTTCTCAGGATATCTCCTTCATCACACCACTCATTTATCACTCAAAGGAAACAATAAGAAATATTTAGAGTCATTTTGATATCTTGGGTATCAATATCATGGATTACCATTCATTGGGCCTTATTTTCATTTCTTCACCTTTTTCTTATATCTATGACTTAGGGAATGAGGCTTTCATTAGTTTTGAAAAACTCATAGATATAACATTAACATGAATTTTTACTTCAACCTTAGAGTTTAAACTTAGATACATTGCACTAGTGTATCTTTAATGATTTTGACTTTCAATTTTTTCTTTTCTTTCATCACAAATGACAAAAGGGGAAATAATTTGCCACAAATCTATGAATTCTTAATCATAAAGGTGTCACCTAAGGAAAATGAATGAATATCCTATAGAATGACATGGGATAAAATTTAAATAATGGAAATAAGGTTACAATAGTATTGATGCGTAGCACTTATTAAAATCACCAAGTATATTCCCAAACCATCAAGATGACACACTTCTTTGAGTAAAATTATGAAACACCATGGGACAATGCAACTTAGAGCTTATAGCCAAAGAATCAAGGGTTAGAATAGATTTCTTAAGTGATCAAAATAAAAATAATACACATTGAATATATCATATACACATCAATCATACATATCAAGATAAATGTGGTAATTAAAGAAACCTCTTCCTACACCTTGGGTCCTAGATAGCCAAGGAAAGGTGTCATCAAACTACTGATAAATACATGAGTTACATATAGATGTATATACCTCAGTTGGAAAATCATCAATGTGAAAATAATCCCAGAGGCTAAGATGAGAATGAAAATTTATAAATTTCCTCGAAAATCCCATATAGAAAGTGGGGTAATAGGTCATATGAAATCCAATCTAAAATTTTCAATGGCAAATCCTCAAAAATTTCTTTGAAGAGATGTGTACCATTGATGGCCAAGATGAGTTATGAGACCTCACCAATTTCATAGTTGAAGAACTTTTAATCCTGGTTTGTCAACTTTGGCCCTAAGTAGGCAAGGTAACATGGAAGGAGGTGACCTCCTTAAAAGAGTTCAAATGGGGAATGGTGCTTAAGGCCTTATATAAAGATATAAATCCAAGGAACCCCCTCATAAAAAGAGCTAGAGATGCATTGAAATAATGTAGACAATGAACCATCCAAATATTTATAGAGACAATATAATGTCCCTTGAATTTCATAATAAATGGGGCTTCTACATATGATGTGACCCTCTAAATCTTCTCATGTATATGGAAAATCTAGAAAATGTTATTGAGAAGAGGAAGATCATGATGATCAGTTTCAATTTGATGCTAATGTAAACCCACTTCAAACACAACAAGGGGAATCTAAGGGAAACATCCAATGCTTTGGTGCTTATGTGGGTTAAACAATAACACCCCCTCTCATTTGCATGAAGTGTACCTAGTACAAATCCATCTTATAGTCAAGTCTATGAAAAGATGAAGTCCAAGTAAACTGAATGTATTTTCTATAAATAACATCTCTAACAACGTGATAGAATCATATGATAATGACATTTACATTGGAGGTGTATATCACTTGAAAGAAATTAAACATGATTTAACTTTAATAGCATTTCACATTCAACTGTTGTCTCACACTCATGGCTAATGTGAGGTTATTTAAATCATTTATGTGGATACTATCATTTTAACTGATCTTATATACAATGTTCTACATTGACAAAATTCAGTTTTTTAACCAAACAAAATATGTGTATCAAAGGTTTACTGCTTATGCATTAGGGATAGAGAGGCCTTTTCTTTATAAGTGATCTATTGATTATCGAATCCTATATGGGGGATCACTACAAGCTCCATCCCAACATGAAGCATAGATATTGTGAGCAATTTAGATCAAAGATTTGAAAATTATCCACATAAGGGACATTACAAGAGTTATCTTCAATGAGGATAACCAAAAGTTGTTGGTTTCAATCTTCAAGGAAGAACCATGGTAAGCATCAAAGAGAATGTAACAATATAAGGGTTGAAGCTCAAATGGTTTCATGGGACATTTCTATAGATAGCATAAAGGAATGGTGAGTTGATATCTTCTTCATTTCCATACCCTAAACACATCCTTTCTTGCACAAAACCCAAAATAAATGAATCTCATTGGTTTTGATATGTGTCATTAAGCGTCATTGTGAAATATTTCATATAAGGTCTCAACAAAAATCATTAGAAACCTCTTAAAATTCCACTCAAGAAAAATTATCCCATAAGAGAAAATGGGATTTTCTAAAGGGAAGCATAATCCTATAAAACATTGTAAAGGTCCAAGAATACATTCAAAGTAGCCAAATAGATGGAAATAGTGGAATGGCCATCTTAAAAACAAAAGTTATTTTTATAAGTTTGGACACTCTTTCTTATTTCTTTTGCTCTACCCATGAAACTCTTCTCTCAATTATGTAATAAATAAATCTAAATACCTCCCTCATAAAAAGAGCTAGATATGTATTTAAATAATGTAGACAATGATCCATCCAAATATTGTTAAAGACAATAGAACATCCCTTGAATATCATAATAAATGAGGCATTTGCAGATGATGTGATAAATAGATCCTTTCTTACACTATTAACAAAATAAATGGATCTCGTTCATTTTGATATGTGCCATTTAGTGTCATTGTGCAATATTTCATATAAGGTTTGGACAAAAATTATTAGCAACCATTTGAAAGTTTACTCAAGAAATATTATACCATAATAGAAAAGGGGGTTTCGTAAAGGGAATTATAATACTGTAAAACATTGTAATGGTCCAAGAATAGATTCACATTACTTAAGATGAGTTATAGTCAGTTCTTTGGTGAACATGGCATAGTCTAGTTATAGTAGTCATAACTTGGTCAAGCTGTTGTAGTCGATGCAAGACTTGGTTGGGTTCCCAAGTCCTAAAAGAATGTAAGGGTAGCTATGGGTGCATGATATCTAAGGAGTGCTAGGCCATGCCAAGGAATAGAAATGCTTTCTAACACATGCTAGACAATGTCAATGCATGTTGAGGAGTGTTAGAGAGCGCCAGAACATCCCAAGGGAGAAATAGGTCAAAATGCATGGAAATGAATGAATAAGAGTGTGTGCCAAGGAGTGTCAACAAAATATAGGCGTCTCAAGGATAAAGCATGTTATGATAAGGTCATAATAAGGCTTGTAGGTGTTGATTTGGGGCAGCATCGAATGTGCTCTAGTGAAGAAATTTGGTGGAAAGGTTGGGGAACATGAGGTATCCAATACCCAAAAAGGGTTCGGGTAGATTCTAAATAGATTAGGGGATATTAAAATAATTAATATTTTTAATGGAGTCCCTGCGTCTAAACTTAGGGAAAATAAAATATTAATGTGTATTAATATGAATTTGTGTTAGAATGGTCCAAAAGACATGGATCAAGCAAAATCTAATCTTAGCAATTGATTAGGAACTTAATCTCGTCCGTTGAGATAACAACATGAAAATTATAAGAGGAGGCTTGAAGGTCACTTGGAGAATACACCAAAGATAATCAATCATTCTATTCTCTAGAGCGGGGTTTCTAAGAGAGATAGAATCAGCGATTGGAGAGCAGCTAAGGGGCATTGAGTATAGAGAGATAGAGATGCAGAGATAGTGTCGGGAGAGTAGTAGAGCAACAATAGATAGTGACGTAGGATCAACCAATGCTCACCAAGGGCCACGCAGAGGCAGTTAAGTGATGTGCAGAGCACCAGAGAGGTTAGTGTAGTTGACACAGGGCCTGCTGGGGCTAACGCAAGCATATATAGGCTAACACTGGGCCTCCTAGTGCTAACATAAGCCTATATAGGATGACATAGGGTCAACATTGGGCCAAGAGATGCTGACGCAGTACAGATAGGCAGACATTGAGGTTTCTAGGGGAAGATTTCTGCTGAGTAGCTACTGGAAGGATTATTCTTTGTTTTAGCCATGATATTTGTCATAAACTTAGAGGTATTACTGCCAAGGAAATTCTCTATTGGGTAGGCCAGTTTCAGCACCCAGATTGTACTCTAATATTGCTTAATAAGAAAACCCTCAAATAGTTGGACTGATTTTCTCACATTGGGTTTTTCCGGCGACGTTAGTCCAAAAATGCTGGTGTCATATGGTGTGTTTGCTTCTATTTATTTTAGATGTTGATCTGTAATATGTTGATCATGCACTATTGTTTACTTTCAGTATTTACATTGTAAATAACTTGTTATGGAAAATAACTAGTTAGGGATAAATCATATAAAGTGCATGCAGTGTTTCTAACTAGGTAAACTTAGAAAGTTCAACATGGCATCAACATCAGCTGGGTAGAGCAATAGCAGCAGAAAATAGTTGTCTCGAGGTAATAGAAGTTGTTTCTAGTTGAGCAGGAACAAGGAAGGGTGACACAGTGCCTCCGTCATCAAGGGTGAGCTGGGAAGAGGTAGCACAAAGGCGAAGGAAGGAAAGAGAAGCCTCACACATAGCTGCACAATATCTGGTAGGGATGACATAGTTCGCTAAAGAGGCTAGGTTGTAGTGTCAGGATTGTATAGAGCTTAGGAGTTCTCACCTTCAGGTTGCTAGGGTTTAGAAGGCTACAAGAATATTGCAAAGTGGAGCTGGTGAGATACTGTAGTCAGAGTAGTACCTGATAGAGCAAGGCTGGAGGATTTGCTACCAAGGGTTTCTAGCCAAGGAACTTGGATCAGTAGTGCGCTTACAAAAGATGATCAGAGTGGGGGGCATCTTGACAAGTGGGAGAAGGATTTCTAGGAGGGAAATCAGGACTCAGAGGGAGTACAAAAGAAAAATTCTAGATGGGAAGTAGGGACTCAGAGGAGTCAAACAGAGAACTTCAAGGAGGGAAGTAGAGGAGCATCATGGCACTACATGGAGTAAGAGACCAGGATAGACTGGACAATGCATCAAACTTTGTAGTATGGAAGGTTAGAATCTTATCCGTACTTGATAGGAATCATATCAAGAACTTTGCCTTAAAGGTAATAGTTGTCCCAGTTGACCCCAGTGTTAATGAGAGGTATGAGGAGGCAATGGTGAGGGCCAAGATCATTATCCTTGATAGGGTCAAGGGTTGCGTAGTACATGTTATCACCTAGATTGACCTCAGGCTGAAGGGAGGCAATTCGAGGGTAACCATAAACCACACTAAACCTAGTATCTAGCCCTACTAGGTTGAGAGAGGGCTCTCTCTTTAGGGATCTCAACCAAGATGACTAGATCAGGGACAAGATTTTAGGCTAGGTATAGTAGCTTGAAAGGTTTTCATTGAATTTTTTTGGTGTTTCGTTGGATCAGATGGAGTTGGGCAGTTTAGGTCTCGGAAATTAGGTTAGAAATGTAGGGTGTTCTATGGGGCAAGGTAGGGATAGGATTTAGCACTTAAAGCTTAATGGTGTGAGGAATTTAAGACTAATGGGGAGCTGATGAGGGAATATGACAATCATGGATCCTTCTCAAACAGTAGAAAACATGAAATATTGAATTATTTCCCAAGGTAGAGCACTGTTACAATGGATTCTACCTATCTAACTTGATAACATTCAATAAGAATCAATGAAATGGATGATGGCATACATAAAACATGTAAACAAATGAATACAAAAGAAGAAACTATGCTAGAACTCCATACCACATGGATCCCATAAAAATAGCTATAAATCTTATTAATTTCCTTATCAAACTGCTTACAATGATGTACAATCAAGCACTGAGCATCCAAGTGAGTCCAACCTCAACAAATGACTAAGAAAACACATGCTATAGTCATCAAAACCACTCATCCTAGCTTTAGGGTTGAATCCATGAGAAGAGGAGATATTTCAACAAACTCTAAACAAGGAACTGGTTTCCAGGCCACCTAGCAACTTGCCTCTAAAAGAGGGGAAACTGATTCATTTTCCTCAAAACAACCTTTAATCCAATGAATCTACCGTATATCACTATTTATCTACCATAATTGCATGCTAAATAATCATTTACATTGGTAAAATATCCATGAAGAGAGAAAATCCACAATCATAGTGAAAAACTAGAAAAATACGCGTCCTGAGAAAAAGTTTCCCTACACGCAGCGCCACTGGCTCAACGCGTAGTGCCATGTTCAGGCCCCATTTGGAGACCTTCCAGTATCCAAATTGAGCCCATGATAGCACATTGGAATTTTCTTCATGTCTATATTCTGGAACATCTAGAATTTTTGCATTTGGACGGACCTTTTCATGGACTAATTTTGCTCCAAAAATTCTAAATATTTCTAGTTTGCATGTCCTCACTACCTTAAATCCAAAAATGTAAGCCATTACTCCATTGGATGCCCCTAGGAAATTCTGGGTAGTTTTCCTGTGTATTAAAATTCAAAATTTACAAATGACAAAATTTGCCCAAAACTTTCCCAAAATTTATGTGAAGCACTACCATCATGTGATTTGAAGAGCCAAGGAAGCCTTAGCCAACATTCTAAGTCTATCCTCCTCTTTCTTGCCATTCAAGGCCAGCCTTAACCTAGCTTTGAACTTCTTGATTCTTAAGTTGCAAATCTTATTGCGGATCCTATAGTGATAAGCCATGTGTCTAAGCATCTGGTTGTCCCTGTTGGCCTTCTTTAGCAACTCTTCAAGGTGTAGATTTACTCTTTCAATCCAAGTCTCCCTGTCCTTTTCAATTTCTTGATCAAGAGGGGTCAAAGTGACTTGTGCTTCTTTGCCACTTTGCCTCTTTTCTTTGAGCACTTTAGCTCCATGAGGAATTGTTTGTCACTCAATTGTTTGTTTTCCTACACTAAGTATGTGATGACAACATGGCCCTCTTCAAGTTGTCCATGAAAGCTTCTACCTAAGTTTCATTTTCTTGTATGGTTTCCCTCTCCTGAGCTTATAAATCAATGGTCTGAATGTTAGAATGCTTAAACTCATCATTTTCTACTAGATCAAAGTCTCTTTCCTCCTCATCATCAAGGTCCTCCTCTTGCACCTTTTCTTTGCCTTCGTGTAGCTATTGTACCTATACCTTCTGTGTCAATGAAGAAGGTAAAGCCCCTTCCACATCTTGTGGAGTTAGCATTTGCCTATGGACCGATGAAGAAGGCAAGGTCCCTTCCACATCCCGTGGAGTAAACACTTGCCTAGTAGTTGCAAACAATCTTCTTGTGCCTCTCTGATATGTCAAGTAAACTAGCACCTCAGCAGTTCTTGTCTCCTTGATCTCTTCTCCTGTTTTCACTTGATTGGAAGGTCCCCCTAATTCTTGAGAAATTGGTGAAGGAACTTGAGGACCCCTAAATATGTCATGAGCAATAAATGCCTCCCAAGGGATGTTGAGGAGACTGAGATAATGAAGAACAAGAATTTTGATCAAGGAGTAATGGTATAGGTTGCTCATCTGCTGAGGGTATGGCTTCTTCTGCACCAGATAAGTCATCTTCTCAATGTTTCTGATAAAAAAGTATGAGAGGTTTAACATCTTCACCCTTGTAAAATGCATGAGAAGCCTGATGTGGTAAGTGTACAACCTGGAAAATATGCCCTCACAAGTGAAATATATGATGATGATTCTCATCAAGGGGACATAATTGTTCTCAAGAAATTTGAAAGGAAAAAGCCTCTTCACTTGATTTCTGTACTGAGGTTTAATGTAAGGCTCATAATAATGTTCATCAAGATCTTGGGCCTTATACCACATCTCACCAACATTAGGAATCCTGGTGGCATCTAAAATGATGGATGGTGACACTGTGAAAGTTACACCAGCAAGAGTGACTTTATTGTTTTGAAGATGAGGTACAAAGAGTCTAGTGATCTCTGGGTGAAATTGGACTCTCTCTACTCATTCACAAAACTCATAGCATCCAAGATATCTAAAACATGAAACAACCATCTAAGAATCCTGTAGTTCCCTTAGGTTTGTTGGCTCTTCTCTTGTGACCTTGCCTCCCTTATGAAGTTTTTTGTGCTGCCTGGCTTTATCTACTGAAATTTCACTAGCTATGTTTTCCTCTTCATATTCATGATCTTCTCTATCCATGTTTACAAGTTTTTTTAGTTGCACACCTTTAAAAAGGGTTGAAAGGAATGAGTGGGAGTCTTTAGGATTGTAGGGATGTGTTTAGGGTAGATTTAGATAAAATATGAATTATGAGAGTGAGAGAAAGGGTTTTTAGGATGAGGGATATAATGAGGGGATATGGATGACGAGATAGGTAATGATGTAAAGAGGGTTTTTAGTTCTAGTGATGGGTGGTGGGAAACAAAGTAGCTAGGGTTTGTAGAAGAAACTAGGGTTTGATTTTAAGTGTGAAGAAAGTGTGTGTAACTTTCACTGTGCAAGTTAAAAATAAAGTGGAGAAGGGAAACTTACTTGTAAAATAGGAAATAGCAAAGAATTTGGTGAATTTTTTGGTGTTGTGGATGATTTGATGGCTTACTGCCCAACGTGCAGTGCCTTCACCCAGACATGCAGTGCCTATCCCTACGTGCAATTCCTTTGTAAATTTTAACTACTAAAAATCGCCAGGAGCATAGTGTCCTTCTCTATGCATAGTGCCCCATCCCCTACACGCAACACCGACATATTTTCTCTAGAAGCGCAACGCCTTACTCCCTACACACAACACCTATTTTCTTCTGCCCAAACTCACTTAAATTTCACCTTTTGCTCTTACCTTTGGACTTCCTTGCTTGCAAGGTGAGCATAATGAATTAGAAAATGGAATATAAGGGTTCACATATGAGTACAAATTTTATTTTTCACTTTAGAAAAACCCACTTTCAAATGTTCCTTTTCTTTTTCAAAATTTTATTTTTTTAATTCCTTTTCTTATTTTGTCTTTGCAGGTGGATCAATGCTCATGTTGACTTGATTTTTGCTGTTTTCTATTGTTAGGTAGTAGAAGCAGATTGATAGGAGTAGTTGAGAACCATTATTACATATAGAAACTTAAAATTACAAAAGAAATATAAAAAAATTCAAAATACTATGTTTTCACCTCAAAAACATGTTTTTGAGGTGAAAATTACATTAGGTTACAAAAACAATATATTCAGTAGGCTATGACTTCCAATCCATCATGCTTGACTTATTGATCATCCTCATGCCCTTGCTAACCTTTATTTACATTTGAAAATCAGTTTCTTGACCTTGGTAATGAAACCCTAAACCTAATGAAATCAAACCCTAGAACTTAATGAAATGGACTACAGATTGAGGATAAACAAATATAGTCTATAAGGGAGGAGCTCAAGAGAAAAAAACTATCAATGGATCCATATATCATGACCTAATGGAGTGATGAAACATTTACAGTATGGGACTCCTACTATGAAAATGCAAAATAGCAGATTTTGATCCCTGATGGAAGTATGAAAAGACTGACACTAATAGTACCACACATAGCCAGGAAGGAAATGGTATTTGAGATATGGTAGGTTCTCAAGAAGTTGTACCAGCATACTTATGTGCAGAGAGGAATAATGGTTGAGAATCATATGAGGTTGTATCAAATAAAGAAGGGACAATCAATTGACGCCTTCCTTGGAGGACTTAATGAGGTTCGAGATCAGTTGACTGCTATAGGGGTGACACCAAATCAGGAGATAATGGTGAGGACAACCCTAAATGTTGTCTCATAAGACTGGGAGGTATTTGTCTAGAGTATACTAGGTAAAGGGACACTTCCACGTTGTGACAAGATGTGGGAAACTCTTCACTAGGAAGAGATCAGACCACAGTCGAAGAAGAGTAGTAGTAGTAAGGGGATCAAAGTCAAGCAGCAGGAGGAAGATGTGGCCCTAGCATCTAATGTAAAGAAGGAAAAGCAAAAGAAGAAGGATCTCTCCAAGATCAAGTGCTTCCACTATGGGGACTTGGGTCATTATGCAACCAAGTGCCCAAGGAAGAAGAATAAGAGAGAGTCTTCCGAGACTAAGGCAATGCTAGCACAGGCAAAGAAGGAAGTTTTGACAGATGATGATTGTGTCATGAGTGCACATGCACCACTTGAGAAGAAGTAGGGAGACATTGAGCTGTAGTTAGATGGACTACAAGCGATGAGGGGCAAGATCCTCAAGTTACCTAGCCTCTTGTACTATACCTTTCTACGAGAGCCCCAATGAGGAGTAGCAGGACTGGCTGAGTCGGCAGAGAGAGCTACGGTGCAGAAGTCCTGAGACAGCACAAGGCTAGTAGGCTGCAGTAGCACAAGAGGGACAGGAGTGTTTCACCAGTGCAGGATGACACATAGAGGTGTGCAATGGTGTGAGATGCAAGGAGTTATTGCAGTAGCGCAAAGGTCATAGAGGGAGCACTTGTCACTGGGAGAAGGAGCTCCAACGTCAAGGGGTGTCTCTAGCATAATGGGGAGGTGAGTTAGGACATTAGCTACTTACTTCTCAATAGCCTAGTTATAATACAATAGTGGGAAACACGATGCAACATCATGAGAGGAGGTGCAGTGCAAATGTAGTGTGGAAGAAAGGACCAACAACAACACAGATGCAGAGGGATCTATCGTACAGACGCAACAGTGGCAGTGGTAGAACTATGGGCAGCAGTACAGGATGCAACAGTGGAGAAGATGTTAGGTAGGAAGGCCTAGCATCAGCATAGGTACCAATGTCGAATGATTAGAGTAATACTCAGTAAGGAGTATTGCTAGAGCACAGTCCTTGCTAAGAAGGAGTGTTGACTTGGGGTAACATCAGATATGCTCTAGCCACACAATTTGCTGGAGAGGTTGGGGCACATGAGATCTCCAATACCCAAAAAGGGTTTGGGTAGATTCTAAACATATCAAGAGATATTAAAATATTTAATATTTTTAATGGAGTCCTTAAGTCTAAACTTAGGGAAAATAAAATGTTAATGTGTATTAATATGAATCACTGCTAAAATGGTCCAAAAGACATTGATCAAGCCAGATTTAATATTAGCCATTGATTAGGGACTTAATCTTTTCCATTGAGATGTCAACAAGAAAAGTATAAGAGGAGGCTTGAGGATCACTTAGAGAATACACCAAAGGTGATCAGTCATTCTATTCTCCAGAGTGGGGTTTACTAAGAGATATAGAATCAGTGATTAGAGAGAAGTTGAGGGGAATTGAGTAAAGAGAGACAAAGAGGCAAAGATAGTGCTGGGAAGAGTAGCAAAACAACTAGAGATAGTGATGTAGGAGCAGCCAGTGCCCACATAGGGCCACACAGAGGCAGCTAAGTGTTGTGCAGAGGATCAAAGAGGCTAGTGTAGTTGAAGCAGAGCGTAAGAGAGATGACATAGGGCCTCCTAGGGTTGACACAGGCCTATATAGGCTAATGCAAGGCCCCTTGGGGTTGACAAGAGGCCAACACTATGTCATGAGAGGCTGACATAGTCCAGATAGGCAGATGCTAGAGTTTCTAGGGTCATATTTATGTTGAGTAGTTGTTGGAAGGATTATCTAGGGTTTCGCTATTGTTTATTTTCAGTATTTACATCGTAAATAACTTGTTAAGGAAAATAAAAAGTAGGTAGGAATAAATCCGATAATGTGCATGGAGGGCTTCTAAATAAGTGAACTTAGAAACTTCAATAGTAGGAGGTGAGCCTATGGTTAAAATAAGGGCCAGTATAAAGTAGTTTCAGACAAAGGGATAATTTTGGTTGGGCACAATGTTGTTTTTCCAATGACTTGGTTGGGTTCCCAAGTCTAAAAAAATGATATATATGAGGGCATGATAGTTAAGGAGTACCAGGGTATGACAAGGAATGCTAGGAAGTACTAACACATGCTACACATTTCCAAGGCATGATAGGAATTCCAAGGAAAGCCAACTGCTAAGGCATGCCAAGATGTGTCAGGTGTTAGGGTTTGGCATGAACGCATGCTAGGGAGTGTCAGGGTCAAGTGTCAGGGAAACACAAGTCTAAACTACTTTTGAATGCATGGAAATGAAGTGCAGCAAGTTCTAGGTGTGCTGACGAGGAAGTGACAAGGTATGATAGGCAATGGCAAGGCATGTTAGAGTGCTAGGGAAGCATACCAAGATGTGTCAAGTGCCAAGGTGTGCCAATGTGTGCTAAGGAGTGCTAGGGAGTGCGAGGGAAACACAAGGGAGAAATAGGTCAAAATTCATGGAAATGCATAAATATGAGTGTCTGATAGGGAGTGTTAGTGAGTTTCAGATGTAATAAGGAGGAAGTTACATGGTATGCTAGGCAATGGTCAATCATGTTGGAGTGCTAGGGAAACATGCATCTAAGATGTGTCAGGTGCCAATATGTGCTAAGAAGTATCAAGGAGTGTTAGGGAAACACAAGGGAGCACTAGGTAAAAATGCATGGAAATGTATGAATAACAGTGTGTGACAAGGAGTGTGAGCAACTTCTAGGTGTGGTAAGGAGGGAGTGACATGGTATGCTATGCATCATGAATTCATGCTAGAGTGCCAAGGTGACATGCGCCCAAGATGTGACAGGTTCCAGGGTGTGTCAACATGTGCTATGAAGTGTTAGTGAGTGCCAGGGAAACACAAGGGAACATTAGGTCAAATTAGTGCATGAAAATGAATAAATAAGAGTTCCAAGTGTGAATGAGTTCCAAGTGTGCTACAGAGGGAGTGACAAGGTATGATGGGTAGTGTTAAGGCATGCTAGAGGTCAGAGCAACATTCCAAGATGTGTCAGGTGCTACGACGTGTTAATGCATGCTAGGAAGTTTTATGGAGTCCAAAGAAGCACAAGGGAGTGCTAGTTTCAAATGCATGGAAATGAATGAATAAGAGTGTGTGATAAGAAGTGTTAATGAGTTCTAGTTTGCTAAGGAGCGAGTGACAAGGTATGTTAGGTAGTGTCAAGGAATGTTAGAGTGCCAAGGCAACATGCTAATATTTGTTAGGTTCGAGGATGTGCTAATGTATGCCAAGGGAATCGGTAGCATCCCATGTTCGAATTTTACAGTTGGAATTTGTTAGGTTCCTATACCAATAGGTTTCATCTTTCATGATTGACAGTGGAAGAGCTAAATATGTTCATCATTGCAGGGTGCAAAGGTTCCATATTTGGTGTACATGCTATGAAAATTAAAAAATGAAAAGAGGGTATGCCTTAAAAGAAAAATCAAAAGGCAAGAAAATCAAATGGTCAAAGAGAAAAGTGAAAATGAACCCCAAACTAAAGACCAGGAAAGTGGCCAGTCAAAATGCCACTACTATCTTTTGGGTAGTATCATACTCTGCAAATACTACTGCTACTCATACTTGATGGATGGCCCAATAGTCTAAACTATACCATGCCATGTTTAAATTGCTTGTTGCAGAATAGAGAATGTTTCCTGTCCAAACAGCTCAAGCTTAACAGATGACTAGCTAGGTAGAGAAATAAAGGTGCCCAACTGCTTAATCTGGGTCCTTGGAAGAAATAAGGGTACATTTTAGATAGGAGGGCAGTCAAAAGAAAAAGAGGATAATCAGGGGCTGCTAATTCAAGTGCACCCACTTCAAATGAAGAAAAAATGTTAGGATTACTAGGATGGGTAAGTAGTGCAAGGTTGCAGAAATGGAGGGCCATCACCCATTGGCTTATTAAGTACAAAGACTCGTGCCACTCAGGGTATTGGCATCAAAACAGAGAGTGGAGGACAAAACATTGGAAGCATGTCTAATTTCCCCTATTTTCCCCCAAACATCATTCACTAACACCCCCAAGGACCTTGAGATCTACTCAGGTGTCCAGTTCCACTTCACTTCATGACAAGCTATTGGGTCAAACCATAAAGTTTAATCAAGAAAAGAAGCCACATTTTTTGTGTAAAAAATCTTTCTTATCATTTCATTTATCTTCAAATCCTAAGTTTTACTTCTTAGAACTTAGCTTTACCCCTTCACTCACCTCACAAAGTCATATTAACCACTAATGTACTATTTAGCTCCCCAACTACCCCCCTTCCCTAATCCTATTAGGATCTATGAAAAATTCCCAAAAAACATGTATAAATACCCTCCCCCTAGCACCATAGCTATATAAGCCTCCTTTGGGAAATATTAACCTATCAGGGGTTAGTATTAGGCCCCCTTTGTCCCTAAAACTATGGTTTTGGTCAAAAACTATGGTCAAAGGTCAAAAAATCCGAAACCCTGCCCTCATTAACCCCTTTACCCCTTTATCCACCCAAAATTCATTGATTATAATGTTTTTTAATTGAAACATTTAAAAAATGGGCACGCATTAACACATAAAACCAAATCCTAATGTTTTTACCCACCCCCGCACCCAATTTATTTAGAAATATTAAAATATTGGGTGGGGCCCCCTCCGTTAATGTGCCACCGCATCAATTTTGCCGCCTGCCGCCCGATCACCGACCCTGCCCATCCAACGGTGGGCGGTCATTTCCATATCAAAGGTGCCCGACCTTTTGCGTCTAGGGGATTGGCGGTATCGCCATCGTACCCCCACCACACGTCAGCCTCCCACATTGTTCGGAGCCCCCCCCCCCTTAATACCGCTTACCACCTCAGGGGCCTCCGGGGAAACCGCTTACCGCCCGTCCCCCACGCTGACGTCACCCCGCCTATTCCGCCACCGTGCCTCCACGTCACCTCCACGTTTCCTGTCCGCCTGTCCACCCTGCCACGTGTCATTGCCACCTGGGCACCCACGTCAGCTTCCACGTCACCCTACCGTACCCGGGCCCATGATGACGTCAGCATGACGTCATCACCAAAAAGGCGCCAAAGGGCCAAAAATGCATAAAAAGACGTGAATTAGCCGTTATTTGTCATTCTTATTCGTTATTTTCGGAGCTCCTCTGCATGCGAAAACGACGTTCAACGGTCAAAATCCAAATTTCACCCGACAAAGTTGTTTCCGCCCTCATCATCGACCCAAGTACCTACAATTTGTCCAGTTCGACGCCTCCTACACCATAAAAACCAGGTATTTGCCGCAGGCGACCCTCTTTACCCCCATTTCTCCTTTGTTCTCCTAATTTCCTGCAAAAGAACTCTGCCAAAGTTCCTCACTACTAAAATTGTCCATTAAAAAGCACTTAAGAACCTGGTTAAACCCTTGCGTGACAAAACTCTGGAAGAAACCCGTGCCCCTCTCCAAATTCACAATAAAAACAATTGGAGAGGCCGAGCTACCGGATAGAAGCAAATGCAACTGTTCCCTCATCCCTGTTATAACAAATTCCCTTGAAACAACCAGCTAATTAGCTCAAACACACTCTAGTTCTTCAAAACAGAGTGCCCCACAGTTCATTAAACCTATAAGAGTCTCCTTACACTGTCAAGCTGCTCACTGCCAAGCAGAATTTAGCAAGCATTCCTCAGCCTTTGTACCAAACCTGAAAATCAAGTAAAGCATCCAGTTAAAACCAGACATGGCCACTCCATCTGCACTGGATGTAGCTCCTGTGAGTCCACCTAGTAAAGAACTGGAAGCTATGCCACTGGTAGACAGTGATTTCCTCATTACAGACTTTGTGGCAGAAAGGAATCACTTACAAACCTTCTGCCAGCTAAGGAACAGTCACTTGGACAACAGTGACATGTATGGCATCTGGGAATCCAATATGCCCACCTACTTCCTTCCATCTGTGAATGTTTTCCCTGAATTCATTCACCTCTGTGCAGAAAACTATGACCAGAAGCTCAGAGCTGTGAAGTCTCCATCTGGGAGCATCCTTCATATAATCAGTATATGACAAGGATCAACAACTATGTTGAAAATCAAATAGCAGCCTCCAACAACTCCACAGAAGAAGCAGGGCCTCCCTCTGGACAGTCTCTGTATGACAAGTTAGAAAATCTGTTTTTTATTGAACATGAGATAAATCATCTGTTTGAGGTGCCTCCAAACTTCTACAGATATACAGAGCCAGATGAAACACTGGTGAAAATAAGGAGGCATCAGCTACCTCCAGCTGATTGGTGGCAGGCAATGATGGAAATTTTGCCCAGATAATGCCACCATGTTATTCCTTTTTGAGAAAAATCAAGTCTCGGTCACGGTACATGTCAGCAAACACATCAGCACACAGGTAACACAGGGAGCATCCGTACAAGTGACTCACCAACGCACCCAGACAGCAGGCTCAAATAACGCAGTGTTAAAGGCACAGCTACAGCCCACTTTCCTGAGCCATAAAGTCAAAAGCTGTCTGACAGAAAGATAGCTGCCATCTCAGCATTAAATGTTGTAGTTATGTTTTTCATTTACTTTTTGTAAGAGAGTTGGTGGTGCAATTTATTGCACAATAACTCACCATTGAGATATTTTGTATCCTATTTTGTATATATATCCCCTCAAATAACGTACTGAGGATCGGTTGTAGTGAAATTCTTTCTGAAGAGCTCTATTGTATATTTGAGACATTTTTGATAATACAAATTGCTGGTGGAGATTTCTGGTTCCTATGTTGTCTAAAGATGGAAATGAATAGCTTTGTTATGTTGCAGAAGTCCTGTGTCATTTGCTGGAGCAATAAGTTTCTCTGAACTGTGTATGTGTTTTCTGTGTATTCCATAATTCTTATGTTTTCATAATCCTAGTAAATAGAGAAAAAGAATAGCCTAGGATTTGCTTTGAACACCCTATGCTCAATCTCTATTTCTAAATATGTTTTCTTCTGAATTAGCCATGGATATGAATTCTTGATTGCTCATGTCTAAACTAATTCTATCATGGTGAATATTGTTTAATAATTATTAACTTCTCTTAAGCAATACTTTCATTTTTTCCTTTGTTAGCATAGTGAAAGATTCTTAACTGCCTTTCACTCACTAATTCCATAATTTCATCAAAAAATTTGGTAAATTGCTTCACATATGCCTATCTGGCTCTGCAGCAACACTGTGCCTTCATAAACATACTTCAGCAGCATAACACCTCAACTCCATTACCCAATGGACCAAACTGTTCCATGATCTATATTTCAGCTCTGTTTGGATTCACCAACCCACCAAACTCAAACAAAACAACACACCATAACTAGCCTAAAGATACCACATCAACAAAGCTAAATTATAAAGAGAGAGCCCTCTCTGGTTGCAGGTAGGCTAGGACCTGTAGCTAAAAGATTGGTCAGTGGTTACCTCGTCTGTATTCCCTTTAGGAAGCAGGGAACAACCTGAGTGTTAACATCAATGGCGACTCCACTGGGGACCTTATGTCAAATTACCAAGTAAAAGGAAATAAGATTCCTGTTTAAATCCTATCATAAGATACCAAGGAAAGAGAACTCAGAAGCTGGCTCCAAAGAAGAAATCTCATTACACTAGGTCTAATCCTGACCCTAATCCCCCAGCTATCTTTGAAAACCCCAATTTAATCCCCAAAATCTTAAAAAAAAAAAAAAAAGCAGGAGCAGCTAGGGGAGCTCTTAGATTCAGATACAGAACCAAATCAGCAGGGATATATTCCTACTCCTGTCAAAGCATCAGTTCACCCTCACACTATCCCTACTTATCCTAGTTCCTCATCCACTTCCCAAGGCAGTTTCCCCACTCCTCCATCCCCAACACACCCTACTCATGTTATCCCTGTTGTTCCAGCTGTTCCACTCCTTCTTGCTATCCCTTTTATCCCTACAAATATAGCTAGATATTCTCCTTTATACCTGCCCGCAAATCTAGGGGAAATGCCCCAAGACTATCAAGGAAAAATCACTTACTTTGATGGTACTGGCACTTATACAGCCCGGCAACACACCAAGAGGATGCAGGACTATTTTGAGAACTATGAGATAGATGATGAAGATGTAAGAATGAAATTTTTTGTGCAAAGCTTGACAGGGGATGTAAGGAATTGGTTTAGGTCTCTAGCTGCAAACTCTATAGTCAATCCTGATGCCTTATACCTAAGTTTTTTAAACAGATGGGAAAAGAAGAAAGACCCTCTACACATACTGCCAAAGTATGATATCTTGAAAAGGGGCCCACAAGAGATAGTTCAAGATTACTGTGCTAGGTTCAACAATGTATATAATGCTATCCCTCAAAACTTGAGACCTCCTCCTGATCTGGCCTTGATCAAATTTCCTGATGGATTTGACCCAGACATGGCATATCAATTAAGAGAAAGAGCACATCCAAGTCTGGCAGATATGCAGAATATAGCTGTAAGTGTGGAGGCAAACCTAATTGCCAAGAGAACCAGAGCAAAAAATGAGAGAAGAATAACGTTCAAAGAGGAACCCTCAACCTTTGACCAAAAGCTAGATGCAATCATGAAGGGTATGGAGAGGTTGGGAAATAGATTTGAGACCATGGAGAGAAAGTCCTCTTGGGAAGGGCAAACAAGCAACACCACTAGGAATCCCAATTTTAGAAAAAACCAAAACCCAAATGCTGGGAGAACTAGTCCTGATCAGAACATCAGACCTCCATTTCAAGAAGATTATGCAAAGGCCTCAACCACTAGTGAACAAATAGAAGATCCCCACGTCAATTTAATGGGTTTGGACAGTGAAGAAAAAGTATTCTTAACACAAGATGATCAACAAGCCTAAGACTACAAACAATTCCAAGCAAAATCTGGTGAGTCATTTGATTTCAGAGAAGGGTATGACATAGAAGTCTATGAAGTACACAAACAATACAAGTTAAGAAGTAGAACCATAGATATACCTGAGACTACCAAACAAACAAACACCAAACTGCCCAAGAAATCTAGTGATAAAGCTGTCTTAACAGAGTCCTCAGATAAAAAACCCCAAAACGAGGTTACAGTGGAAGATGTATCTGATATACAGCCTCCAGTAAAACCTACACCTACACCACTTCTTCCAACAGAAATCTTGGGAAAACCTCTAGAAAACAGAGCCAACCCAAGCATACCCCAAAACATTGTACCTGATCAGAACATGGTCACCCAAAATTCAGCAGGAAAAGAAAAATTTGCTGCTCACAATATAAAATCTCAGATGGAAAAACCTTTCAATCTTGAAACAGAAATTGGTAAACTGAAAATAGCAATTCCCCTTTCATAACTAGCCAAATATGAGGTCTTCAGACAACAAATTAATAGATCATTGCAAGTACCAGAAAATAGGGATGCAGTTAACATTCTGGATGACCAACCAGAGCTTATTTTTGGCTCAGAAGTCAATGGAAAATCAGGGGATGGAGGGACTCCTCCATTCTATGTAAGCCTAAACATTCATGACAA
>APFE031070660.1:22461-62079 GCA_000404065.3 Pinus taeda
AATGTAAATAATTGGCAAGTATTTGAGAATGATACTCAGATAAACAATTTTTTGACCATGAAGGAGGAATTCTCAAACTTAAACATTGACACAAGCATTAGGGATGATCAAAACCAAAAAGATGAACTAAACACAAGTATATCAGCTGAAACAGCAGATCTGATACTACATCCTACAACCTTTGACTCTACCAATTTACAGAAGCTAAAAGTAACAGATCTTGATGAAATTAATGAAGAAGAAACTGAAGTAATTCAACTAAAAGATAATTTCTTTCCCACAGGTCTTGCTCCTTTGGAAGACATTTTTGATTCAAATGATCTCTCTAAGAAACCAAAGATGCAACCCATCAATGCAGAAATAGAGGAGTGTAACATTGGGACCATTGAAAATCCCAGAATGGTCAAGCTTTCTAGAACCTTACCTCCTGATAAGAAATCAGAATATATCAAACTGTTCAAAGAGTTTTAGGATGTGTTTGCCTGGAGTTATGAGGACTTTAAATCCTATGATACTACAATTATCCAGCACACAATACCCCTGAAAGAAAGCCAAAAAACCTTTAAACAAAAACTGAGAAGAGTGAATCCAGTGCTTCTTCCCCTAATAGAAAAGGAAGTAAAACAAATGTATGAAGTTGGGATTATTGCACCTATAAGATTTTCTGAATGGATTTCTAACCTTGTACCTACAAGAAAGAAAATTGGGAGATAAGACTTTGCGTGGATCTGAGAAATTTAAACAAATTCTCTCTCAAAGACCACTATACCTTTCCAAAAATGGATCACATCTTACAAAGGGTAGTGGGAGATTCAAGGATCTCATTACTAGATGGCTTCTCAGGATTCAATCAAATCTTAGTTCACCCAGATGATCAAGATAAAACAGCTTTCACCACACCTTGGGGAACTTTCAAATATGTCAAAATGCCTTTTGGACTCAAGAATGTTGGAGCCACATTTCAAAGGGAAATGGACAAGCCTTTGCAAAAGAAATCCATGATTTTTAGTCATTACCTTAGACTAACAGCCTCTCAAAATCAGACAAAAGCGTTAAAACACCTTAGACAAGTGTTCTTAATTGTAGAAAAGTATGGCATTTCTTTAAAACCAAAAAAATCACTATTTGCCCTGGAAGAAGGCAACTCCTTGGTCATATAAATTTCAAAAGATGGCATAAGAATTGACCCTGATAGGATTCAAGCTATACTGCAAGTCCCCCATCCAAGAAACATCAAAGAATTACAAGCCTTTTTAGGAAAGATTAATTTCCTAATAAGATTTATTCCTAACTTGGCTGAGCTCATAAGATTGTTGAACAACATGCTCAAGAAAGATGCCAAGGTCAAATGGACAATTGAGGCCACACAAGCTTTTGAAGAAATCAAGATAGCTTTGACAAAAACACTTGTGCTTACAAGCCCTAGTTTTGATAGAGATTTTATAATCTTTTCCTTTGCCTCTGAAAAAACAATTGTTGTTGTCTTACTGCAAAAGGATGACTTGGGATGTGAAAAACCTATGGCCTTTTTCAGTAGAGCCCTTAGGGATGCCCCACTCAAGTACAAAATCATGGAGAAGCAAGCATATGCCCTAGTAAAAGCCATAAAGGATTTCAGAGTTTATATCTTATACTCTCACATAGTTGCATATGTGCCCAATGCAGTAGTCAAGGACATTTTAACTCAAGAGGGAATGGAAGGCAAGAGGGGAAATGGATTGCCAATATTCTGGAATATGATATAGAAATCAAACCAACAAAACTTATAAAAGGACAAGGGCTAGCTAAACTAATGACTGAAACTATTTTCCAAGCCCTTGACATCAATGACGAACAAACAGAGATGGCGACTCCACAGATCAATCAAGCCTTTTTACAATCACCTTGGTATGCTGACATATGTTTTGTATTATTAAACCTGCAAGCTCCTCCAGGGTTATCTAGAACCAAGAACATATTTCTAAAAATGAAAGCTGCAAAGTTTTGTATCATAGACAATGTTTTATTTTGGAAAAATCATGAAGGTGTCCTGCTTAACTGCCTAACTTCCGATGAAGCTGATAAGGTCCTTAGAGAATTTCATGCAGGAGACTGTGGAGGGCACTTATATTGGAAATCCATAGCTGATAAAATCCTGAGGGCTGGATTTTATTGGCCCTCCCTATTTACTGATTCAAAAATATTTGTAATATCATGTCATAAATATCAGATCTTTGAAGGGAAGAAAAAGTTACTTCCCTTGCCCCTCAAGCCCATTTCGACTGAAAAACCATTTCAACAATGGGGCTTAGACTTCATTGGGGAAATTCACCCTTCATCCTCAGGCCAGCATAGATGGATCCTGACAGCTACTGATCACTTCACCAAATGGATAGACGCCATACCTTGTAGACAAGCAAATGATTCAATTATCATACAATTCCTAGAAACCAACATCTTGTCTAGATTTGGCTGCCCAGAGAAAATCATAACAGATAATGCAACTGCCTTTAAATCCAAAAGAATGATCAGCTTCTGTCACAAGTATCATATTACCCTAGGTCATTCAACAGCCTATTACCCTCAAGGAAATGGCCTAACTAAGTCCTCCAATAAAAGCCTAATCAACATCATCAAGAAGGTCTTGGAGGAGAACAAAAAGAATTGGCATAAGAAGCTGGTAAATGCACTATGGGAAGATAGGTTGACCACTAAAAGATCTATTGTTACTAGCCCATATGAATTGGTGTATGGCCTGGAAGATGTGTTCCCATCATCTCTTGGGATCCCTGTGATCAAATTGCTGCAGGAAATACAGGCCGAACCCAATGATATCCAGAGAAGGATCAATCAAACAATTCACTTACAACAAACAAGGGAAGAAGTGTATCATAGAACCCAGGTTCTACAAGAGAAGCTTAAAAAGGTGTTTGAAAAAAGAAAAAAAGTTGAGGACTTTTTCATAGGGAACAAAGTAATGAAATGGGACTCTAAGAGGGAAGACAAAGGAAAGCATGGCAAATTTGACTTTCTATGGAAAGGGCCATTTATAATTCAAGTTGTGCAAGGAAACAATACCTTTTTTCTCAAGAGTCTAGATGAGTTAAACAATGATGAAGGCCCAGTGAATGGGAGAATGCTCAAACACTACTATGATCCATGAGCATAGGAGAGCCACATATTGTACATAAATATCTATATTTTCAAGCATTTTTATTTTTTACAGCAGATAGATAGAAGAGAAACTACAACATATTTTGAAGAATGATCAGCAAAACCATATCAAAAATGACATAGATACTTGAAAAGATCCATGAACAGAATTGAGCAAGGTCTTCAGGGCAGAAAACCAATGATAGACAGTGATACATATTAGCAAGACATAAAATGCTAAATCCTTGCACAAATAAGGTCATGAGACACTGCATACCAGCTCACTGGTTTCAGATCAAAGGTGTCAATACTAGAGCAAATTCACTACAGTAAGAAGAGGAAAATCAGGCCATCTGACCTGCTATTCTTGGCTTTCCACCAGGAAAAGCCATCTCCAAGTGGAGCCACTGTTAGGTTCCTATACCAATAGGTTTCATCTTTCATGATTAACAGTGGAAGAGCTAAATATGTTCATCATTGCAGGCTACAAAGGTTCCATATTTGGTGTACATGCTATGAAAATTCAAAAATGAAAAGAGGGTATGCCTTAAAAGAATAATCAAAAGGCAAGAAAATCAAATGGTCAAAGAGAAAAGTGAAAATGAACCCCAAACTAAAGACCAGGAAAGTGGCCAGTCAAAATGCCACTACTATCTTTTGGGCAGTATCATACACTGCAAATACTACTGCTAATCATACTTTATGGGTGGCCCAATAGTCTAAACTGGACCATGCCATGTTTAAATTGCTTGTTGCAGAATAGAGAATGTTTCCTGTCCAAACAGCTCAAGCTTGGTAGATGACTAGCTAGGTAGAGAAATAAAGGTGCCCAACTGCTTAATCTGGGTCCTTGGAAGAAATAAGGGTACATTTTAGATAGGAGGGCAGTCAAAAGAAAAAGAGGATAATCAGGGTCTGCTAATTCAAGTGCACCCACTTCAAATGAAGAAAAAATGTTAGGATTACTAGGATGGGTAAGTAGTGCAAGGTTGCAGAAATGGAGGGCCATCACCAATTGGCTTATTAAGTGCAAAGACTCATGCCACTCAGGGTATTGGCATCAAAAGCAGATGGTGGAGGACAAAAACATTGAAAGCATGTCTAATTTCCCCTATTTTCCCCAAACATCATTGACTAACACCCCCAAGGACCTTGAGATCTGCTCAAGTGTCCAGTTCCACTTCATTTCATGACAAACTACTGGATCAAACCATGAAGTTTAATCAAGAAAAGAAGCCACATTTTTTGTGTAAAAAAATCTTTCTTATCATAATTTATCTTCAATTCCTAAGTTTTACTTCTTAGAACTTAGCTTTACCCCTTCACTCACCTCACAAAGTCATATTAACCACTAATGTACTATTTAGCTCCCCAACTACCCCCCTTCCCTAATCCTATTAGGATCTATGAAAAATTCCCAAAAAACATGTATAAATACCCTCCCCCTAGCACTATAGCTATATAACCCTCCTTTGGGAAATATTAACCTATCAGGGGTTAGTATTAGCTCCCCTTTCACTCTAAGACTATGGTTTAGGTCAAAAACTATGGTCAAAGGTCAAAAAATCCGAAACCCCGCCCTCATTAACCCATTTACCCCTTGTATCCACCCAAAATTCATTGATTATAATGTTTTTTAATTGAAACATTTAAAAAGTGGGCGTCAATTAACCCATAAACCCGAAACCTAATGTTTTTTACCCACCCCCACGCCCAATTTATTTAAAAATATTAAAATATTGCGCGGGTCCCCCTCCGTTAAAGGCTGTCACATCGGGTTCACCACCCACCACCCGATCACCGACCCCGCCCATCCAACGGTGGGCGGTCATTTTCATATCAAAGGTGCTCGACCTTTTGCGTTCGGGGGATTGGCGGTATTACCACCGTACCCCTGCCACGCGTCGGCCTCCCGCATTGTTCGGAGCCCCCCCCCCTTAATACTGCTTACCACCTTAGGGGCCTTTGGGGAAACCGCTTACCACCCGTCCCCCGCGCTGACGTCACTCTCCCGTCAGCGTGACGTCACCCCGCCTATTCCGGCACCGTGCCTCCACATCACCTCCACGTTGCCTGTCCGCCTGTCCACCCTGCCACATGACACTACCACCTGGGCACCCACGTCAGCTGCCACGTCACCCTGTCGTACCCGGGCCCATGATGACGTCAGCATGACGTCATCACCAAAAAGGCGCCAAAGGGCCAAAAATGCATAAAAAGACATGAATTAGCCGTTATTCTTCATTCTTATTCGTTGTTTCCGGAGCTCTTATGCATGCGAAAACGACGTTCAACGGTCGAAATCCAAATTTCACCTGCCAAAGTTGATGTCGCCTTCATTGTCAAACCAAGTACCTGCAATTAGTCCATGTTCAACGCCTCCTACACCATAAAAACCAGGTATTTACCGCAGGCGACCCTCTTTACCCCCATTTCTCCTTTATTCTCCTAATGTCCTGCAAAAGAACTCTACTAAAAGCTCCCCACTGATAAATTGTCCACTGAAATTACTTAAGAACCTGGTTAAACCCCTGCCTGACAAAACTGTGGAAGAAACTCGTGCCCCTCTGCAAATTCACCATAAAAACAATTGGAGAAGCCGAGCTATCGACTAAAAACGAATACAACAGTTCCCTCACTCCTGTTATAACAAATTCCCTTGAAACAACCAGCTAATTAGCTCAAACACACTCTGGTTCTTCAAAACAGAGTGCCCCACAGTTCATTAAACCTGTAAGAGTCTCCTTACACTGTCAAGCTGCTCACTGCCAAACAGAATTTAGCAAGCATTCCTCAGCCTTTGTACCAAACCTGAAAATCAAGTAAAACATCCAGTTGAAACCAGACATGGCCACTCCATCTGCACTGGATGTAGCTCCTGTGAATCCACCTAGTAAGGAACTGGAAGCTATGCCACTGGTAGACAGTGATTTCCTCATTACAGAGTTTGTAGCAGAGAGGAATCACTTACAGACCTTCTGCCAGCTAAGGAACAGTCACTTGGACAATAGTGACATGTATGGCATCTGGGAATCCAATCTGCCCACCTACTTCCTGCCATCTGTGAATGTTTTACCTGAAGGCATTCACCTTTGTGCAGAAAACTATGACCAGAAGCTCAGAGCTGTGAAGTCTCCATCTGGGAGCATCCTCTTCTACATAACACTAGATTCCATCAATCAAATGTTGAACTACAAGCAAACCCAGCTGTTATATCCATTCTCCATTAAGTACTTGCTGGATGAGGGTTCCAAGCTCTCTAGCACAGACATTGCTACAGTAGCCAAGAAATTCATGAAGGCAGACTGCCAACCTTCTGGGCCACCTCCTTTTTCATATGCAAATTTCAATGAGGTAGGCAAGCTGTTGGTGGATATGTTAACCTCTGTGCTAGGGTTCACCACAAATGAGCATGTTGATGAAACTGTGTTGGTCATGTTGTCTGCATATAGCCTTGAGAAGCCCCCTGATATGAAGTACAATTATGCCAAGTATATTGCCAACAAGATACATGACCAATTGTCAAGGTTGAATAGGGAGGCAATATTTAAGTATTCATCATACATCTATCACCTGTTCATGTATTATCAAACAGATTGCTTCTAGTGCCCAATCAAGAAGCTAGACTCACAGGGTGAGAGGAGGTCTGTTATCTTCTGGTCTTCAGTCTTCCACCAAGTCCAGAATTCCCCCTATTCATACTGTGAATTTATTGACCAGTTTGTATATCCAGTCACATGCCTCTTAAAGAGGACTCCTCCTGCCAGATTGTCCAAAGATATGCAGAAAATCTTGCAGCTGTCCAGGAGTTACAAAATAGGTGATTGGTACTTGTACCAAAATCACATAGTTATCAGAATCTATGGTTGTGAGCTCTGTCCCTACAGGCTCCCAAAATATGTGCCTATGAGGTTGTTTGCCCTGGAATACTATAGACAACTCATAAACTCTGATCTTACACACTTCCACAGTGCCAAGAAGAAAGCCAACCTAAAGTTCAGAGACCACCTAGGCCCATTTGTCATGAATAAGAAAGATGGTTGGCAAGAAGCTGATCAAATACTGGGGCAACAGCTCAAACTCAAAAGAAGCTTCTGGTGGGTCCCTTATGACCCTAAAGGTTTCATCAGTGCTAGGAGGGTCAAGTATAGGCTGCTAGCCTACAAGCATTGCCCATACCCACAAATACAACACTTTGCCAACCAAGATGAATGGGTACCTGAATCAATAGTAGAAGAATTGACTCAGGAAGAAAAAATGGAGCAGACTGTGAAAGATTTGGAAAAAACTCTTGACTTGGATTCTTGTCAACATATCTTGTTCAAACAACCAGTCCAAGTAGGAGAAGGCACTTCTACTGCTCCAGCTGCACAGAACACCCAGCAAGCTCCTGCAACAACCACTACAGCAAAGGGCAAAGAAATAATGGATGAGTAGCAACAGACAGAGACAGGGCAGCCCAGCACCTCAAAGGATCAGACTCAAGGGCAAGCCCCTTCACAGCAAACTAGACCACCCCAAATCCTAGTTCTGCAAACTCCTCTCAATGAAGAAAGAGGAAAAAAGAGAGATAGAGAGGAGGTCACACCTCCAACAGGGTCAACACAGCAACCAGAAGCCAAGAGGCCAAGGATTGACCCTGAAACAGAGGAGGGAGATATCAGTGAGGAAAGGGTAGAAAGCCACAACAGAGAAAGGCAATCAAGCCAGTAGACTGCCACTAGCTCATTTCAGCTAGAACAGGCCATGCAACACACCACAGAGGTATCCTCCTCAAGACAACAGGGCAAGAAACCAGCTGCAGTCAAAGAAGGCTTCATAGAGATCAAGGCACATAATGAATTGTTGAGAGTGCAACTCTATGATCAATTCTTGAAGACAACTCCTGCCAAAAAACAAAGTTTGATGGCTGACTATGATCTTAAAGAGGAAAAAATGATTTTTACTCATTTAAAGCCTAAAGTCCCTCATCCCAAAACCTCTGTTGATTACTATAGAACAAACTTGGAGGTCTTTTCTAAAGACATACACCCCATGGATCAAATTGAGCTGCACAAACAGACTGGGGAAATGGTGTATGCAACACTTGCAGACAGGGCCATGCTGGCCCATCAGCTAGAAGAAGCCCTGAAGAACACAAATACACAACTTGATTTGGAAAGGTTGTCTTCCTTTGCAAAGGACAACAGAATAAAGACTTTGGAAGACATAATAATTGATTTGGGACATGACCCAAAGGATCCAAAGGGTGTTAGGGCCCTCATGAAGAAAAAAGAGGATGACATTGCTGCACTAAGAAAGCAGGCAAAATTGCCTCCTACCATTCACCCTCAAACAACAGAACTTGCACAAGAAAAGCAAGTAGATGATGCCATGGAGCTGCTTCTAGTGATGAATCAAAGAATATTGCAAATGGAAGAAGAATTAGAGAAGGCATTGCAGGAAAAGCAAGGGGAGTCAGCATCCCAGCCCCCTCAAACATCAACAACTCTTGGACCTGTACCTCCTACACAAGCAGCAACAACCCCTCCTGCTATTCCAGCACCTACCACAGCTACATCAGCAACAGGAGCAACAGCAGCAGCAGAATCCAGCATGAGCATGGAGGACTTGATGAAAGTTGTCAAAGAGCTTGAGACTCAAGTAACTAAAATAAATGAAGCCAAGGATAGACTGGCCAAGCTGGAGACTAGCTATGATAAATCCAAGATGAAAGTAGCAGAGAAACAAAGAGAAATAAAGGCCTTAGAGGCCAAAGTAAAAACTCTGGAAAATGAATTGCTCTTAGGTAAAACCCTAGCAGAAATAAAAAAGATAATTTGGGCCAAAATTGGCCAATCAATACAGGACCAATGGAGGTCAATCCAGGAAATCTATGAGCAGGTTGAGCTAATAGGCATGTCTCATGTGGAGATACAAAGAGCCAGAACAACACTGGGAATCATGCCTGAGCAGGCCAATAAAATGATACACTTCCTCAATAACCGCACTAGGGAGGAGTTGGAAGCTCTAGAAATAAACAACAGAACATATACAATCCTGACAGCTAAGAAGATGCTGACCTTAAGAAACTTCACTCAAACTCTAGAGAGAAAATGTCAAGAAATGAAAGCAGAGATTGATGATTTCAGGGAAAAAATGACAATACTACAGGATAAAGGACTGCCAAGCCTAGTGACTGGCACAGGACAACCGCTGTCATATAATCAGTATATGACAAGGATCAACAATTATGTTGAAAATCAAATAACAGCCTCCAGCAGCTCCACAGAAGAAGCAGGGCCTCCCTCTGGACAATCTCTGTATGACAAGTTAGAAAATCTGTTTTTTATTGAACATGAGATAAATCATTTGTTTGAGGTGCCTCCAAACTTATACAGATATACAGAGGCAGATGAAACATTGGTGAAAATAAGGAGGCATCAGCTACCTCCAGCTGATTGGTGGCAGGAAATGATGGAAATTTTGCCCAGATAATGCCACCATGTTATTCCTTTTTGAGAAAAATCAAGTCTCGGTCACAGTACAGGTCAGAAGACACATCAACACACAGCTATCACAGGGAGCATCCGTACAAGTGACTCACCAACACACCCAGACAGCAGGCTCAATTAACGCAGAGTTAAAGGCACAGCTACAACCCACTTTCCTGAGCCATAAAGTCAAAAGCTGTCTGACAGAAAGATAGTTGCCATCTCAGCATTAAATTCTGTAGTTATTTTTTTCATTTACTTTTTGTAAGAGAGTTGGTGGTGCAATTTATTGCACAATAACTCACCATTGAGATATTTTGTATCCTATTTTGTATATATATCCCCTCAAATAACGTACTAAGGGTCGGTTGTAGTGAAATTCTTTCTAAAGAGCTCTATTGTATATTTGAGACATTTTTTATAATACAAATTGCTGGTGGAGATTTCTGGTTCCTATGCTGTCTGAAGATGGAAATGAATAGCTCTGTTATGTTGCAGAACTCCTGTGTCATTTGCTGGAGCAATAAGTTTCTCTGAACTGTGTATGTGTTTTTTGTGTATTCCATAATTCTTATGTTTTCATAATCCTAGTAAATAGAGAAAAAGAATATCCTAGGATTTTCTTTGAAAACCCTATGCTCAATATCTATTTCTAAATATGTTTTCTTCTGGATTAGCCATGGATATGAATTCTTGATTGCTCATGTCTAAACTAATTCTATCATGGTGAATATTATTTAAGAATTGTTAACTGCTCTTAAGCAATACTTTCATTTTTTCCTTTGTTAGCATAGTGAAAGATTCTTAACTTCCTTTCACTCACTAATTCCATAATTTCATCAAAAAATTTGGTAAATTGCTTCACATATGCCTATTTGGCTCTGCAGCAACACTCTGCCTTCATAAACATAATTCAGCAACATAACACCTCAACTCCATTACCCAATGGACCAAACTGTTCCATGATCTATATTTCAGCTCTGTCTGGATTCACCAATCCACCAAACTCAAACAAAACAACACACCATAACTAGCCTAAAGATACCACATCAACAAAGCTAAATTATAAAGAGAGAGCCCTCTCTGGTTGCAGGTAGGCTAGGACCTGTAGCTAAAAGATTGGTCCGTGGTTACCTCGGTCGTATTCCCTTTAGGAGGAAGGGAACAACCTGAGTGTTAACAGACTTGACCACATGTCAAATTGGATTCAGTGAGAGACTGAACCTCTAAAGTTACCCAACTGGGATATAAGTTGTCATGTTTCCATATACACAGGAAATTGCGGGGTTTAAAAGGAAGGTCTTTTCATTTGGGTCTTCATGATGAATTTTGGTTATCTTCAACACTATATTCTATTATAAATGTGTTTTGCAGTAGTTTTTAAGTATCTTAGCCTTTCTTCATATGTTGATAGGAATTCCCTTTTGAAACTATTTATGGTTGACTTTCTTCTACTCTTTTTCTTTTCTGCGTCTGATCATGTTTGAGTTTTTCAATTGTTGATATGAAATGTGTGGTTTCACTCTAGATTTTGTAGCCCGTTGTTATGTGTCAAGGTTTTAGATGATTTGTGTCAATACATGAGGGGGTACAATGATGATACACTAACGATGGGTTATTTGATGGAGTGGAAATTGTAGCAACAATAAGACAATTACAACTAGTTCAAAGGGTTACGGGATTTGAGAGACTCGAAAGAGAAACAAAGGAGTAAGAATCAACATGGGCCAAAGAAATGTAGAAGTGGAGTTAGAGTTTCCTCTCGGGTTCATATTCTGCCCTATAGATTTTTTTGGTTCATTTCTTGTGCAAGAAAGGAGCCTCGCAGTTAGTACCTTCTCCCATAATTGCAGATGCCAACCTCTAAAAGTATGATCCATGGCATCTTCCAGCTATGTTTCTTTGTATTTCCATCCTAGCCCTTATATCCAATATTTATGAACATATTCTGGATTAGATATGCAAATGAAATTCAAGGCTTACTAAAGATATTGTTCTTTTATTTTTGGTTTATGGAGAAAATCCCTATTCCGAGAGAAGGAATGGTACTTCTTTACCCTTGGGATAGATTATACCAAAATGGGTCTAGGCCTAACAAGGTTCTTGCTACTCGATTCTCGAAAAGCTATAGGTGTTGATAAACCCATCATTTCCAAAGGAGGAAAGAAGCAAGTGGGTGCTACTCTTGTCTTCTTGTTCAGTAATGTAAAATAAAATGCATTATCAAGAGATAAAAGGAGTTGATCATTTTGATCTATTCTTTTATGCTTTTAAAGATAATTATTTCCCAATGATTTAATTATTAAAACTTCTATGAATATTGGTGAGGGGTGGTGGTTGAGAATAGGGCATTTGATTGTAACTTGATGGTGATCAAGACTACAATGTACAACTTTAGGAAACCAAGTCTATAACTTACAGTTGACAACAATGGTGAAGGAAGCTCATAATAATTAAACCAGAAATAGAGTAGAATATGGATGGTGACAAGGAGTGACAAATTTTGAGGGACAATTTGTTAATTGTGGAATTTTTAAGTTATTTTCTTGCAAACTGACATCTGATAATGAATAAGTAAATTTGATCATCAAAGGGGAATGATGGAGAATATTGAAGCCAGAAGAGAGCATGGTTTATTGAGGGTTAGAGTATATGCATGAGTTGAAAAATTTAGTTATGTTTCAATGTCTTATATGCCAAAGAAGTTCTGTTTTAGAGAAGTGGGATGTAATTTTCAATTCTTAATGTGGCTGGTTTAATATTATTTATTCTAATGTCCTGTTTTGAAATTTTCTTGCAGTTGTCTACCTTTGTACAACTTCAACTATACATTTGTACAACTGCAACTATACATTTGTACAACTTCAAACTTTGAGGGACAAGTTGTTAGCTGTGGAATTTTGAGGTTATTTTCTTGTAGATTGACATCTCATAATGAATAAGTAAATTTGTTCAATCAAAGGGGAGTGATGGAGAATATTGAAGCAAGAAGAGAGCATGGTTTATTGAGGGTTAGAGTAGATGCATGAGTTAACAACTTTAGTTGTGTTTCAATGTCTTATGTGCCAAAAAAAAGTTTTGTTTCTAAAGAAGTTGGATGTAATTTTGTATTGTTAATGTGGTTGGTTTAATATTATTTATTCTAATGTCTTGTTTTTAAATTTTCTTGTAGTTTTGTACCTTTGTACAAATTTAGCAATACATATGAGTATGTAATGTCATCTCCAAATATTTTTGTAAACAGGTGAGAGAGAATAACATTTGAAGTTCCTGAATGTCCATATGCGGGTGTCGTTATCTATCTATATTGTATTAGCTAGGTCAATAATCTTTATTATTTAGACTATTTTCATTAATAGGAGATTGGGTTTTGTTGTTTTTGTCTGATACTATTATCTTATAAGCTCCAATATTATTCATAGAAAGCTTAGTTGAAGGCGTCGATGGGGGAGTCAATTTATTTCAATTATTGTTAGAAAAATTGCAACGATTTGATGTATTTTAACTATTATTTAAATTCATGGATAGCTTTAAAGACCTAAAAACTAGTTACTACAATCCAAAAATGTCTCCAACCATTCAAAAGGATCATAAGTTAGTGAGTTAGTTTTGGGTTCTTTTTAATTAGTTGATATTTGGATTAGATCAAATCTATGAAAAATACATCATATATTGATTGAACACTTGTGTTCATCTTATTTTGTATGATCATTGCAGTGGGTTACATTAATAAGAAAGCATGCAGAAGTTATGGTTGTAGGCAAAACATTTTTCCCTTTTTTTAAGCAACATTGTAAGGTAATGCCAAAACATTGTTTCAAAGAACAATAGGTATTTGAGTAAGCCCAGTTTTAGAGTGATAACAACCTAGGTTCACCTTTCCTATTTATCACCATATGCAACATTTTAACCAGGAATTGTTGTTTTGGCATTCAACTCTCATCCATGAGCGCAATTTATTAGGGTTGGTATTACATCTATTTAGTTGTAAGTATGTCCTATTGTCGAAGGTGTGAGTATTGGATGTTTGCAAGGTTCCCACCTCTCAAGGGTTTGGACTAACATTTTGAAAATCTTGGTTGATGGCATACTTGAGGGGCAATATTTTCTGGTAAGGGTGGCATATTTGAATCCAATATTTAAAAATAAAACCAAGACACTAAAAGAATATTGTTGATTTGACTCGATTAAAAAATTCAAGAAAATAATATCTTCTTATCCTTTATTGTCGTCATTAATGGACAACAAATACCAAAGCCTAAAATTTTAGTGGTTAGCCACTTGATTTTAGCTAATTAAAATTTTGAAAATAGTTTTCTGTTTCGTTGAGTTGTCACTTTGGAGGTCAAACTTGAAAGTTCCCTTGTGGGACCATTTATAGGATTTAGGTTGTGCATTAGATTTCTTTTATCATTTTTTTGAATTTTTATTTCTAATGGACATTTTCCTCTCTAGAGAATCCATGGTTCAAATTGTAGTCTAGGAAAATTGTGCTATTATAATCCCTCATTCACCCTGTGGAAGAAAACCTCTGACCACAAAACTAAACTTGAATGCATTCTTCCATTTGAAATTATTTTTCCAACATTCCATATTTGTAGATATTCTAATTTTGATCTTAGTAACTATGGTATGTTTATTAAGGAGTTCGACTTAAGAGGGATTTTGTTCAGGGTATGTGTGTTAGTGTATTTATATGTATTAAAATATAAAGAATCAATAATCTTCCTTCTTTGGATAGGATTATAGTCATTAAAAATCCTATATGGAAGGTTGCTAGGTTAAGCTACATGAAGAGAGTTGTGTACATTCACACTATAGATGTTAATATTTTTAATATACATTTAATAAAGATACTACATAAACACAAGCAAAGAACTTAGTAAATATTCCTGGAATTGTTTAACTCATCATCCAGTGCTCATTTATTTTACATTCTCCCAGATAAAGTTCTCGGACATGAATTTTTTTAGGAAAACATTATGTGAAAATGGCGTCCAAATTTAACCTCAATAATGAACCTTTATATTTTTTCATCTAAATATGTCGCTTGTATTGAGTCAAACACCTAACGTTAATTATGTCTTATTTGGCATAGTGGTCAACCTATGTTTCCTAATATTTTAATTTTTAAATTAAGAAACATCAACTCGATACATAATTTGAGAATAAAGTGGTTAAATTCTTTATCATATAGTTTGAGAAGAATTTTATTTAATTCTACTCTGTTTGAACTTTAGTCACAACTACAATAATGAGTGTTTGAGAATAACAAAAAAAATTGCGTGGAATAAATACCACTTCTCTCTCTAATTTGTAATTGATAGTTTGTGTTCTATATAATTTTTATGTTTTTTTTTAATATCATGTTACTATGGTGCCTCAAATTATCACTCCCTTCATTACTTATGATTTATAATAAAAAAATTATGTTTGATTATCGAGTAACATCTTTGGGAAGTCATTGCAATTTTTTAATATGATTTCAAGGGTTATGATGTTAATATTATGAAAGAGGAGTATTCAATTGCAATGCAACAACTCATGAGTGGTGACATTTTTCCCTTCTTAACAAGGGGCTGGAAATAAAATAGAGAATGCAGAGAGAAATAAGCATGTTCAGAAATTTCATTGGATACCTAAGAAACCCTCGATTCCCTCATGTTTAATTCAGGGGGCAGGTGGGGCATGGTATGGAGATTCGTGTAAAAGTTAATATGTTTTTCTTTTGCATTATTTTATGTAAGGAATTTGTAATAATTTACTCTTGTAATCAAGAACTAGTAACACTAAGTGATGGTAGGTCTAGGATTGGATTGCCCTCTCCCAACTTATCGATGGGAGAATGTTTGAATATTTCTTCTAAAAAAATATGTATCGATGATTTATTAGACTACTAGACAATACAACTGCAACATTGTTTTTAATACAATGTAAGCTTTTATGTTAAAAAAAAATAATTTGAAGGGTTATGATGTTAACGTTATGGAAGAAGAATATCCAATTGCAATGCAACCACTGATGAATTGTGACTTTTTCCTGTTATAGTAGCAATGCATAGATATACATCATACCCTTTGTCTCTGAACAATAAGATCGTTTTTTCTATTGTATTATAATATGGTTTTTTTTCACGAGTCTTGTTATAGATTCATTATGTGCAAACTTTATTTCTGAATCCCAATTTTGGTCTATTTGTGAGTTACTTACTGCTTGAAGGAATCTAAATGGAACTTTGAGAGCATTTCAATCATAACATAATGATACATTGCGTAGAAAACAAATCAAGAACGTATGTTGATGGAATTTGTTTTTTTGTTTCATGCAAAGGCGGCCCCTACTACCAGAACATTTTAGAAAGTAGACTCAAGTAAGCTTGACTACATATGGTTCCACACATTATTAAGTAGAATCAGGATGGAAAAAAAAAAACTACCTATATAGTATTTTTTCTAGAAAAAAAATATTAGAGAAAACCAGTCATGATCTTGTGATTAAACCACAACTACTTTCTTATGCATGCATGTTTCTGAGTAAGCCATTAACAAAACTAAAGGGCTAGAGGAGAAAATTTGATGGTACATGAACAAGTCTATATTTAACACAAAAAGCTACCAAGATTTACTGAGTATCTACAACTATGGAAATACTACTTGACTATTAAGAGACCCAAAATTGTCCAAGGACTTAAATTGATGCTTGAGAGGGAGAGTTTACTATCAACCTTGACAAGGGAGATCCCAGTGGACTACATTAACCATCTTATGAAATTCAGCTAGTCTCTCATCACCTGACCATCCATCAACATATCATAAAGTTGTTGAATGATGTCCAAAATTCTTTTGATTAACTGATCCAAAGAATGGGGCCACACTGGAGTGCTAATGGAGAGAATTAGAGATAGAGTGCATATCTGAAAGACGCACTCAAATGTAGATGGAGATATCTCTGTCTAGGAGTTGTGACCATCCTTAAAATATCTCAGAGCTCTTGATATTTGATGTGATTGAGAGATCCTCGGAAGTGTAATACCCCTAATTAGATCCCCATAATAGAAAGTAAATGTATACAAGGTGAGAGGGTGGGAGCTGAACAAGGTAGTATGAAAATGTATATTGAAAATTAATAAAAAACATCATTGATAGCAGACAAAAAGGGATAAAAACATGGGGGGCTATGATTTTGTAAAAGAGGAAAGAAAGGGGCCCCGAGGAGAACAAATACAAATTATTTATTCCTAAGCATGTGTTATTTACCTTGTATTATCCTAAATCATATTGACCTTGGATTATGTTCCAAGTGATATATGTGGGCTTCTTAAGAAGCCACATGTTGAATTATGAGCATGCATATATATTACATGACTTATGGTTATGTAAGGGATGACCATCATTCTATGGGAAGCCTTTGGGAAGAGCCCATGCTCCCATTATTGTAAAAAAATGCTAGTTAAGTCCATAAAATGCAGAAAGAGGAAGAATATTTTATTTTATAATCAATCATGCTAGGAAGCCAATCTATTCCAGGCTTGTTGTTGGACCTTTTAGTCTTGATTGTGGTCAGTTAATATTGTTTAAATTAAAAGATGAGATGTGTTTGAATATTTCATAGATATGGAGATGAGAATAAGCGAGCATGATTCTCAGGAACCTTGTAAGAAATCATATCTTATGTGGAGAAAAATTATATGGAAAATGTTACATGTTTGTTGCCTTGTTTTTGTCTCATCCATATTAGTAATGTGTTAGAACTTAGGCAAGCTGAAAAATATATTGAGATCCTTACACCGTTTCTCTTCATTTTGTTTTGCCTCATCAACAAAATGGGCACTGTGAGATGTAGTTTGCATCAACTGTGTAATTTTAAGAAAAACACTATATATCTAGACAATATATTGATTTGGTTCTAGATGGCATATAGATTTTGTTGAGCCTTACTTGGAGAGGATAACATTTTAGAGTACATTTTTATTCTACCATTACGAGTGCACACATTTTTATTTCATGTATGCACTAATTCATTTATTTTATTTCAATAAGTATCTCTCTTGAAAATGGTTGAGGAATGGTATAGAACTAAGGAATTTATTATTTTATTATTAATAGGAAGAAGGATGGATGGTTTGTTATGCCTTCAAGGAATGATTAAATTCCCAGAAAAAACTAGCGATAGGGATGTCTCTATAACTTCATCTTGCTATGAAGTTGACTAGAATAGTTCATTACCTGAATTAGATTCACTGGATATGAAGCTTCCTCAGCAACTAGATCACTACCAATTTAGTTACCAATTGCAACGATTCTCTGGCTGCAAAAAGGAGATGGACCCAACTCGAGCATAACCCATTTTTGCAACTTCCTCAAATGGAGAGCACAAAATTTCTTTGCACTATTGTCAGTGCCTACTCCGTCTCGAACTAGGTGTGAATACTCCATGCCAATTTATTGGAATCTAAAAACATGGAGATGCTTTTACCACACTCAACATGTACAAGGGTTCATGATCAACAACAACTAGGTACATTTTATGGTGATGAGTAGGTTTACACAGACTCCAGAATGTTAAACAACTACTGCATCAACTAGTGTCGAATTGTGAAAGCTAGTAATGGAGGATTTAGCTTTGTAGCTCACAATACTTTGAGGGTATTTTCTTCTTGTCATTTATTTTTGAAATGAGTAGTGACAAAATTTTGTTGAGCCACATAACAATCAAAAACCTTTCTCATGTCTAGAGGATTTGGTACAATTTGTGCTGAAAGCTATGATATTAAGGCTGCTTAGATTAGAAGAATGACTAACCCGGATTTAAACATGAATGCAACAAATTATAAAGACAACAACAAATACAGAGATGATATAACCATAAATATAGAGATGCAGTGGAAATAATACTTCATTTCATTACTATAAAATATTGAAATATTCTTACAAATAGAAATGGAAATAAACCAGCGAGGGCAATGATAGCTTATCTCTGAAAAGAGATGTGGTGGCTACATGCCTCTAAACTGTGTTACAATGAGGCTCAAAGGCCTATTTATTGTTGAGAAACAATGGAAAACCCTTGACATCCCAAAAATTTACCCTAGAAGAGAAATGCCTAAATGTGTGCCCCATTTGGGTAAATTGGTACATCAATTTCCCATGGTCGTAACTTTGGCAACTGATCTTCGTTTGACATGTATAATAGCTCCTTAGAAATATCTGTCCGAGCACTACAACTTTGAGAAGAGAAACATCAATCCATGGGACCATGCGGCTCCCATATCTCCCAAAAAACGTCGTTTAGGGCCTCAAAACGGCTCTGGAAGTTCAAGACCCGAACAATTGCTAAAAATAGTAAATTATGCTACAATTACAGAAACTGAAAAACTGAAAGAGATAGTCCTGGGGGTCCAAGTGGGATAGGTGGTTGGCCACCAACATCCACCTGGATTATTCCTCCCCCCTTAGGAAGCAATTGTCGCTATTGCATTGAGTTCCTCCATCTATTGAACTTGTTCTGCAATCTCTGATGTGTCTAGTAATGGTGGGAAGCATGGTCGACGATGGTTGATAATGAAAACTTGGTGTGGGAGAAGCAATGGAGGAACGTTGTGCTCCAAAGAATTGTTCCCCACATCCTTGGTACTACTGTAAGGACCATGTCGGAGTGGTCTGAGCTTCTAATGAGCTCTTCTAAGGCATTCTTTCTATAGATGTAACCAAACTTTGTCACCCACCTGAAACTTGTGTGGTACACCTGTGGGTGAGGAGAAGTTATTCCTATGTTCTATCATGACTGTATCCCTTTGCTTCCACTGCTACATGGAAGAACCCTTCGCAGAGGTCATGGATGTAGTAACGATCTTCCCCTTACTTTGGGAGTGAACCAGATAGAAAATAAATTTTCTAGTCTGTGAGATGAGCTTGTTGCCTTTCTTAGCAGTGATCAAAGAGGTGGCGATAAGTGGGGCTACCTCCAATATCCTGTATAACGAATTATTCAAAGAAATAATGACAACACGATGCCTTGACCCATACACAGCATGTCACCTCCACAAGTATGGTTGGCCTAATAATACATCATAAACATCCAGAGGTGTAACATCACATTATACCTCATCTGTGAAAGGCTTGATGCTGGAAGGAAGGTGACACTGTTGGCGAACTTTGAGATCTCATCCTTCATGAAGCCACCTAATATTGTATGACTGTGGGTGTGGTGTAGTTTGTAGGTCCAACCGCTTCATGACCTTTGCTAAAATGAGGTTCTTTTGGCTGCCACTGTTGACAATGAATTGCAGTGGCGAACCCTTCACCCACATTTGTGAGTGGAAAATACGTTCACCCTCCTATGGATCTTCGAGCTCCTTCTTCTGGATCTTGGTAGTGGCAATAGTGACGCTGGGCTTTGCATCCATGATCTGCTTCCCTTTGCCATTCCACTTGTTTGGTTTTGACTTAGGGTCAGATCATGCATCTGATTCAGAAGCCTTCAACTCAGCCACCAACGGCTAATTGGTCTGACACTCACTTGTGTTATGAGTGGGACCCTTGTGGAACTCACACCACTTTCCTGTGTCCTTCTTCGACTTCGTGGTGTTGTTCTTTTCTTTCTGCTTCGATGGGTTGTCTTGGGTCATCCCACCTTGGCTTTGTCCTTTGGTATTCGGATTTATAGATCCAAAGTCTCGCATCTTCTATTTGAACTTTCACTCAATTTTGGCAGTGTATCAATACGTCGTGCCAAGCGAGGATATGTTTAGGAACTCCATCTCTTCCTGGATGTATCTGTGTAGGCAACAGAGGTACTTGAGTACCAAATGTAGCTCAAATTCCTTGATGCCCAACTGTGTGCGAAGGGTATGAAAGATGTTTGTGAACTCTGGCACATGTTGGTCCTTTCCCTGCCGCAATGTGGTCCATTTGATGTATTTGTCCTCATAGATTATGACAGGGTAGTACTGCTCCTTCATGGCATCTCGGAATGAATCCCAAGTAGGTGCTGCTAAAAATAGTGATCTCATACTTTCATTCTTCTCCTCGCAGTTGGTTTCCCACCAGTCCTTGACGTGGGGGTCTACTTTGAGAAGAGCGAAAACAATCTTTTCCCGACTTGAAAATTCATGAATAGAAAAAACTATGTAAACTTTGAAACTAGAACTATAAACTCAAAATGAGAACTCTGGCCAAAAAACCCTGAAAAGACATCAAAAACAATGCTAAAAATGAAGAGTGTGTATACTGGAACGATGATTTTATTTTTTAGGGGTCAATTTTGAACATGTTTTAAAAATGGCAGTGACTACGAAATTTACTATGAAATTTTTGTGCAAAATATAGCTTCAAATCGAAAGTGATGATACTGGAACAATGATTTTTTTTTTTTGGGTCAATTTTCAAACTTTTTAAAAAATTCTAGTAAAACCAATTTTTTTTTTTTTTTTTCCAAAGGAAAAATCGGTAACCTTTTATTTAAAAAATGAAAAGTTACACAAGAAGATGCATTGAAGCATTTCCATAAGGTGCCCAGTGGGCTCGAGTGCATATGCACTCCATGCATCGTTAAAAAAACTAACGTGCGTTTAGAAGAAGAAAGAGAAAGAAGAAAGAATAAAAAGGGAGAAGAACTGAAATCTGGTGGTGAGTGAATGGCTCACACTTCAAGCTTTTCTCCCTTTTCTCTTTTCGACCTTGTGCCACTCACCTTGAGTGGGCTAGATCGAAGCTATGGCTAACTGTGTTTCTGCTCTTTGTGAGGTTGTTTCCTTGTCTGAGTCTGAAGTATCTGAGTAGTTATGCCGTTTGATCCCGCCCATACTCAAATCCTCCTTTTCCTTCTCTACTTGATTTGAATGGGACTGTGGAGCCTTGTTTTCTGGTGTGGTTTCCTTCTGAGTCTCCTGCCCTTGGGCAGGCTCAGTATTCTCCGCAAGGGTATCTTCCTCTTCTGCTTCTGATTCTTCGTCCTCTGAGACAGGGGGGGAAATTTCCATCCTTTCCTCTGCTTCCCTTTCTGATTCTTTTTACTGTTTGTTTTCTTGGCTTCTGGACATGTGTTTTGCAAGTGTCCTATCTGCCTACAGAGCCTACATCTGAATGCAGTGTTTTCATAGTCTAGTCCTTGTAGCCAATTGTTTTGTTTGTAGATCAGCCTTATATTGTCCGACAGTCCTTTGCTTAAATCTACTTCCACGCAGATGCGTGCAAAGGTGTAGACCCTTTCACCGATCCTTTCCAGATCTGTTTTGATATATTTCCCTATACTATTCCCAATTCCTTCCAATACTCTATCACTCCAAAAGTGAAGGGGAAGGTTATATAGGTGGACCCAGACCGGCACTTTGGAGACAATCATTTTGTTTGGATCAAAATCTGGGAACCATGGGGTCATAAACAGCCCCGATGTTCCCCAAAACCAAGGCCCAACGTTGATGATTGTATCTCTGACTTCCTTGGATGCAAATCTAACTACAAAAACCCATTGGAGCATAAATGTATGTCACATTCCATGGTCCAAGTGGTAAAAATCCAGTGAAATAGATCAAAATGCTTTGGCCAAAAACTGTTAAAACGGCATATAAGGGCTTGCGTTTCATAAGACTTAACGAAGTCGTCAAGCCCTGTAGAATCAAAGTTGAGGGCTGGAGTTTTCCCTAGCTGATCTGCTATGTATGGCCTGGGTGTATATCCACCTTGATCTAGAGAAGACCCTGAATCTCTGCAACCCTGTAAAATGTTTTTGTAAGAGGAGCCTCCCTTCGGTTGTTGCTGAGGTGTTTTCTTTTTCCCCTTGTCTCCTCCCGAGGAGCTTGGCTGTCCTTGAGGCAGGGCCCCTCCTCTCAGCCTGAAGTTTATAACAATGGATGTTCTTGGACTAATCTCATAGTTTTTCAGTGTTCTATTGTCCTGGAGGGACCACCTACCACTGACCAAATGTTGGATCTGAACAGGGTATCCCATCAATGCCCATATTTGTTGTTTCAGCTGCATGGTAGTGCTTTCTGCATGTACCCAAACTAAGCAAGTTTTCCCCTTAGGGGTTTTAATAAAAATCTGAAAACGAGTTAGTGTTACCTGTGGCCTGGGTGATGACTGAGTTCCTGGTTTGCCTAAATCGGTGTTGCGGCTATTTCCGATGTGCTCTGGCTATAAACGATCTTCCAGATCTAATCTCATATGGAGTCAATCTTCCATTTGAAGGTCTGGATCTACATACTCGGTGCTCGATCTGTACTCATTGCCACCGATCTGTTGCTTAGGTTCTGCCTGTTCTCTAATATTGGCCAGATCTGTTAGATCCAGGCTGGATCTGTAGTGTTTGGGCCAATCCGTTAAGGGGGGATGCAGATCTGCATCATGCAGACCCCCTTCTTTGGTTTCAACAAAAGATCCAGTATGAAACCCTTCAAATCCCAACCTTGTCGCATCTCTGGCTTTGGCCCAGGATGAGACTTGAGTTGAACCAGTGTACGAACCCTGCTGTTGAAGGGAAGCTGTGAGGAGCTGATAGGCGAGGGTGGATGCGAAAGACATCCTGAAACACGAAGCCGCTCCATCCCGTGGCGTTCCACAGGCAGCGCAAATTCGAGAATTCGGTCCTAGAGGCAGCGAAGCCCTGCAATCATGGCATCGTAAGGGTCCAAATCCTGCATTTGCCACTAAATCCTCGAGTGTGGGTAGAGGATTTGTTGCTGTTAACAATCCTGCAGCCTCCAGCAAAAGGGATTTGACTTTCTGGAGCAAAGGAGTTGATGTGGCTTCCATCACCATAGTTCTCCCCCAGAAACCTCTTCCCAAAAACCAAATTTTTATGTGCCAAACAAAGTTGTTTATGAGGAAAAAACACATTAATGTTTTTGGTAGAAAATCATTTTTCTTTCCTAAGTATAGATTCAACATGTTTTCAACCATAACATGCTAGATACAAAAGTAATTGAAATTTTTTCAACTATAAAATTAAAAAACCATGACATTATGAACAAATTACATCACTAAATGAATTCAAAAGTCAATATTTGTATATTGAATAAAACATACATTATATCTCTAATTTAATATTGCATTGTAGATATATTGAACAATAAAAATTATCATAATTAAGACATATAATCCAACAACATAAAAATGCCTCGTAAATTCTCATTTAACACCATATCGAAATCATTAATTTTATTTCAAGATATGATGCATACATCAGTTATATAAACTGTCTTAAACAATTATTCAAAATCATTCATATTTTCTTGCACACCATCATAATTCACATCTTCAGATGAGTGACTGGATGCTAACGAAGATGTTCCATATTCTTCTCTTTCATCAACTAGTGCCCCATCTGAGTCCACATGCATGCCCAACATTTCAGGTTTCAAGATTCTTCTAGATCTATGACTGGTTTCAGTGGAATCCCATCTCAACATTGTTCCTTCTAGTAAAAACCTTTTTAGAATCTTTATCATCTTGAAGCGAAGAGTTCCTCTCTTTGTTAAATTGAAGTCATAAACAAGTATGTCAACATCCTCCAATTTTAATGTGTCTATGCGGCGGTGATTTATATTTGTACCCTTTCTTTTTCTCTTTCAACCATTTGTTTTGTTAACTACCATCTCTGGCTTATACACACCATTGAATGGGTGTGTATTTGTGGCATACCAATGTACTTCAACACTTGTAACATCCTCATTTTCTGTAAAGACCTTTATAACTTTAGCAACCCAGAATGGATAGCCATTCAGATCTCCATCTTCTATCACTGCAATCATGCAACCCTCCTTAATATCCTATACTGAACCCCTGTAAAGGTCTTCCATGGCTTCACATTGTGCACAAGATCTTCTGGAACCAATATACATCTCTTTCCTCTGCATGTGAAGAATTAATAATACCTTGAGATTGTTGTTGTTCAACAATTTTTATTTCCTCATGTTCATTCGACACATTTTGTGACCAAATAAATGGATTTTTCAAAGGTATATCTTCATTTGTTGTTGTTGAAATGATATCACTTTTATTATTTAAAAATGACTCCCACCAAAGTGAATCGGCAATGTCAAAGTGCTCATATGTATATCTAATACATTTTTTAATTTCTTCCAGGCAATCAAAATAATTTATATCTCTATTTTGTCTGTGTGCATTCTGAACTTCACCATCTAATTGTAATAACGATATTTTTGATGCAAATATTGGATGATCTAGACTGAACTTCAAAAATTGCAAACCTGATGATGGTGCCCATTCTACAGTAGTTGAATACTTCTTGCCCCATATTAGTGTTTTCCCATCAATTTTTTTGATACGAAATTGATGTTGGAAACTAATGTCATTAAGTTGTTCAATCCATTTCCCCTCACCATATGATCTTAGAATAAACCTTCGCATATCAATAGTTTCTTCCAACACATCAAAAGTAGGCTCTGGCATGTATGATTTCTTAAGACATTCAATTAGTGATGGCAAGCTCCCAACTTGCTTCCTCCTCAATATGACTGAAAAATGACTGGACATCTGATGAATATGGTCACAAGTGTGTCCAACAAGGAGGAAACCAATCTTTACCTTTTGAAAATTTCTCAATTCAAGAAGCATGTTTAGATATCCAAAAACAACCTGATTTTTGTTTTCACGGCAAGAGTTGTCCAATTGTGGATACAAAACTTTAGGAAGATTAACAGACCAATGAGAAATCACATCATGAATTATGGTTATGGTCATATTTGCATCATTATGAATATTTGGAGCTGTGAAGTACACCCTTGGAAACATTTTCCCATTGAACACCATACAACCGGCCAAGTGAAACTAAATAAAATTTTCCTCCTGTAAAGTTTTGGGTGTGCGAAAAAAATGTGGTAAAAGTGTTTTCTTCTAGTCCATACCATCAATTATCAAAACCAAATATTTATTTGGATTATCATAACAATTATTTTGATGCTTGTAGAACATATTCCTTTCATTTGTTTGTTGTCCGTGATACTCCTGAAGTTCTTTGACAATTAAATCTACACAACATAAAAGAAATTTATTAAGAAATATGTTTTTATAGTTGATAACTATACAATTTTAAAAGTTAAAGTTATGAATGCTTACCTCTTTCTGACCCTTCACATTTGCCTCTGTTTGATTTAAGAGAAGCACATGTACTGTAAATCTCCATCCTTGTCTTCTTAGGAATACAGACATTATTGAATTCTTTCTTCCATACTTTCACGAAATATTGATATGTAATAAACAGCCATGTCCCTCAGCAACTTTTGCATATTCTTCGTATAAGTTGTAGATTTATCGTCTTGAAAAATTATCTGGAATATGTATTGTCTCTCTATTTTACATACACTCTCCATGCTTTGAAAAGAAATCTTTCATCCATGACATCGCAGTATTTGATAATGGCCCAAACTGTCTTTTATGGCGTACTTCTGAATAAAATGTGGGATCCTTTTACAAGTTTTCTTGAATTCTCAAGAGACAAAAATTCCCAATCGAATGAAACATTTTGAAAGCTTTTCTATAGATAAATAAAGTCCTAATATGATAATCATAACCTAACAATGTAGATTGCATGCACCCGACTAAATATGAATTTTGCATGTTTTTATTCATTGACAAATATCTCTTCCTGCTTTCTAATGCATATTTGAAATCCATATCTTTCAAGCAATATTTTTGGCAACATTCACTTGAAATGAGAACACTGATAGAACTTCTTCCCATCATATATTTTGCTCTACCCCTTGTATAACTAGAACAACTTGCATTGATACGAAGAGCTCTGCTCCTACTCCTCGATACAATATTTCTTGGCAACATCTCCATCATTGGATCATCATTTGTATAAGGATTTTCATCATCAATAAGAGGAAAGTTATCCACACTATGATCAGCTCTGCTTTTCAAATATTGACTTGGAGGATATTCTTCATCTTCCCCTTCTTCAGTACTACTGTCATAGTCTTTAGAATTCGGACTTAATGGAAAATTTGATTCAATGTTTAATGGATATTCTTCCTCATGTGCATTGTCAGTGATACTCTCATAGTCCATAGAATTAGGACTACGTCGAAAATGTGATTTTTTACTTATTGAAGATGCTACATACAGTCTTTTGTCACTGCTACCTTTATACTCATTAGAATTAGGACTAAGTGCATCATCCTGTCCTTCATCACTGCTGCTCCCATAGTCATTAGAATTAGGACTAAGAGGACACTGTGACACTTCATTCTTTTGAAATTCATCATCACACTCTTCATGACTGTTGCTCTCATAGTCCTTAGAATTAGGACTAAGTGGACACCGTGACACTCCAATCTTTTGAAATTCATCATCCCACTCTTCAACACTGCTGCTCTCATAGTCCTTAGAATTAGGACTAGCTGGACACCTTGACACTCCACACTTTTGAAATTCATCATCATCCTCTTCATCACTACTGCTCTCATAGTCCTTAGAATTAGGACTAAGTGGACACTTTGACACTCCACTCTTTTTAAATTCATTATCACACTCTTCATCACTACTGCTCTCATAGTCCTTCGAATTAGGACTAAGTGGACATCATGACACTCCATTCTTTTGAAATTCGCCATCATGCTCTTCGAAACTGTTGCTCTCATAGTCCTCAAGATTAGAACTAAGTGGACATCGTGACACTCCATTCTTTTGAACTTTACCATCATGCTCTTCAAAACTGTTGCTCTCATAGTCCTCATAATTAGGACTAACTGGACATCGTGACACTCCATTCTTTTGAACTTCACTATCATGCTCTTCATCACTGTTGCTTTCATAGTCCTTAGAATTAGGAATAAGTGGAATCTGTGATTCTTTATTTATTTGAAATTCTCCATCCCCTCTTTCATCAATGTTTCTCTCATAGTCCTTAGAATCAGGACTAAGTGGAAGAATAGACTTTCTATTCATAGTGGAAAAATTCCCGCTATATTCATCAATATGAATAGATTTGTTACGCGATGAAGATGATGATGGTGTATAAATTGAAACTGTCACTATCAGAACAATTCATCCCTTTCAAATAGAAGATGTTGAATGATACAAATGGAGAGTCTCCTAAAGATGTTATATAGCCTAAAGAATGAAAATTTTCCTCCAAAAAGTTTCGCGAAAATATTTCCCTCAAAACATTTTCGCGAAAATATTTCCCTCCAAAAAGTTTGTTAGATTTATTTATCTTTATTATTTTATTCTACAATTTATTGAAAAATGTAAACTAGATTTTTTTATGAAATAAATCATTAAAATTAAATTTGTAAACTACAACTTTTACATTAATTATTTTAATAGTTAAAGTATATAATATTTACTAAACAATTGAATTTATTTTTATTTTTATAATATATTCTAAAATAAATTAATCCCACATTAAACCCATTGTAAAACAATTCTACAATATTTGCTTTAAAATATTTTAAAACAAATTATCCCACATTAACTGTACGGTAAAACATCTCCGTAATTTCACTTATATATTAAATTTCATTATCACTATTACTCACATCACATCCAAGTTTTCTGAAGTTCATTGAAAGACTCATGAATTTGTGGAGCAGCTACATTGCTATCAACAACATCTTCAACGAAGAATTCTCACAATTGAAAGGTAAGTTAAATTTGTTTCCTTGAAAATTTTCATATTAAATTATTTTAATGAAGGATAATTTTTTTTTTAAATTAATAATTTTTCTGAGCCAAAATAACAATTACGTTTGTTTGAGATGCTGGCCCGATCAAAACTCAATCACCGAATAGCCATGGGTAGGTCACTGTGGGTGTCGCAGGAATGGCGAGGAATCGGGAGTGGTGGGTGTGAGGGGGGGGGGGTGGGGGCGGCTTGTGGCTCGCCCGCCCTTCATGGGTGGGCGTTCAGATCGTCCAACCCCCGTGTGAGCGGGCGAACACAGGGTTGGGCATTGTAGCTTGAATTGCCCCTACCATCCCTGCCCCTTCCCAACACCCTAACCCCCTTCACCCACACCCCTACCCCCTTAATTGTCTCCCCTCCACATTCCTCACCCTCACCGCCTCTCTCACCCTCATCCCCCCACACCAATCCGACCACACCACACATCGATCCCCTCACCCATGCTCCCTAACCCACACGCCCTCCCCCTCACATACCCTCCCTCTAACCGACCCTCCCCCTCACTCGCCCTCCCCATGCCCTTCTCCACCACTCCCTTAACTGACCCTCTCCACCCGCTCACCTCCTCCCCCTCACTCACCCTCTCCACACCCTTCTCCACCACTCCCCTAACCAACCCTCCCTACCCACGCACTCTCCCCCTAACCTACCCTCCCCCAACCCACTCTCCCCATGCCCTCCCCCTAACCCACTCTCCCCACCCACTCCACCTCCCCCCTCACTCGCCCTCCCCCATGCCCTGCTCCCCCTCCCCCTAACCTACCCTCCCCCTCACACCCACCTTTCCCTCCCCCTCATGCCCGCCCTCCCCTCCATGCCCTCCCCATCACCCAACTTGCCCTCGCACCCTCCCCCTCACCCACTCTGCCCACGCCCTCCCCCTCCCCTACCGCCCACCCACCACGTGCCTCGAAATCGCCCAGCCACCAATCAGGTACGGGGGCAGGCCGCCAGAGTGGCGTGGCCTCGGACAGTGCCACCCCGGTGGCCCGCCTCCCCGCCTGACTAGTGTTGGGCCATGAATACGACCACTTTGTAACACTTATTTCAACTATTTTTACTCTTCTCTATTATATCATTTGTTATAGTTTATCATTTAAATCCATTTTATAAATGATTTATGCTCTTATAGATGAATATTATTATTCTCCTTTATTTCTAATAAATTGATGATTATGCATGATTTTATCAATGAAATTTTAATAAATTGGTTATAACATTATTCACCATTTTTAGCCTCCAAGATAATTCTAGATTGAAGATTTGATCATTAAAAGTGCCAACTTAGAAATGCGCTGGAATAAGAAGTGACAGTTTTGCGGTTGCGATTATGAGCAAATGAAGATGAATCTGGAAAATCTAGAACATGGGTTTTGTCCAGAACGGACCAAATTAACTTTAACAAAAATTGGTTTGCCCAAATTCAAATTTTATCGAGAGAAACGCAGGGTTCTTTGAGCACGATTTTCTCAGATTCGCTATGTGGCCGTTTTCCAAATCTCAGCTGCAAAGCCAAATTCACCTTGCTCTTGTTGAAAGACAGATGGAAATATAGCTTCTTGTTGATCAATTGGTTGGAAACAATCTAATTTTGTAATAGAAATCATGTTGTAATTATCTCTTTTGTAACTTCTCTCTGATTTCTCTCTATTTAAATGAAAACGGATTTGAATTATGGAATTGAGGATGAATTAGAGATTTAGAATTGAGGATGGTAGAGAGAATGGATAATGGCTAAGAGATGGAAAGATTTCTTGTTGTAATCCATTGTAACTCTTCTTTGATATTTTAATATAAATATGGTTGCCATTCCATCTTTGATCCTGAAGTAACCCAGCAGCATCCGCTGGCAGCTAATGGCCTAGCCTCTGGTGGATTGTGTTGTTGCTGTATATTATCTCTTTGGTTTATGTGTGGTTTTAATTATCAACTTTAGTTGGTAATCTGGTATGTTCTATTATTTTACATCATGGTTTTGTTATATCTGATTTATGTTCAATTGAGTAATATCGTTCTCTATGACAGGAATGCCGTATTGATTCATCTTGACTTGGTAACGCATTGTTGTTCTCTTAATCATTGATATAACATTGTTTGTCCTTACATAATGTATTTTTGTTCAATTACAGCGTATCCGTGTTGTAACACTCTTTAATTGGTATTACTGAATTCATCTTAGAGACTATATTTCCTTGCGATTACTAAATCTATGAACGTTGTTGTTCCATTCCAAAATACAATCGTATTCTTTCTAACTAACACTGATAATCGGATTACCAAGATCAGATTACAACTAAGGTGTACCGTGCGTTAAGTCATTGTGTATTTATATTTGACTTTCCAGCGTTGTTTCATATTCTATCATTAATCAATGCTGTTCTATTTCCCTGGGTTGTCCGATTTATTCTTAGAGTAAAGATTGCTATTAATTGGGCTTTGTTGTTGTTCATTTCCATTAATTAGAGTTTTTTGTTCAGATTCCTTTAATTACAGTTTGCTACCCATTTACTTTGTTGTTCATTTCTGTTGATTAATTGCAATAGTTTCCTTTTAAAGAGTTTTCCTAGTTTACTTTCAATAGTAGCTTTAGTTCAATTTCGATTTCTTTTTAATTGCTTTAAAGCAGGACTGTCAACTGTAAAGAACATTGGTTATTGCTTCCTAGTTCCCAGATTGATTGTCTTACTCGGGTTTGATTTCAATTGCATCAATATCCAAAGGAATGAGTTATTTCTACTGTATGCTCGATTGATGGTTGTTTGAGTGAATTATTTAGTTTAGAACATTTTAGTTTTTTGTTGTTCCAATTAGATTTTGTTTCCAGCTTTCATTTACTTTTGCATTTTAAGCACTATACTACAAAACATTACTCTTGAGTAAATAGTTGCCTCAGACTGAGTACACTCTTGAAATAAAAAGTCGTCCCTGGTTTGACAATTAATGTGAGGTAATTAGGAGTTAAAAAGACACATTTTTATCGCTCGACATTTTGGCGCCATTGTTGGGGAGAGTGTAGCGATTTTTAAGGAGTAGTGTGCATCTAATGAGTGCCTGCTAGGAGAGAATTGGGTATTAAAAATGGAAGGTAAGAATCTACGTACAGAGCATGTAAAAGCCTTGCTCCCCCGCCCGCTTTCCAACAGGACTGTTAAAGAACTTAGAGTAGAAATAAATGTTTGAATTTCTGTGTGAATGACTAAAAAAAAAAATAGAAATTTTGAAAAATCAATCATATGATTTCACTCAAGTGGTGATGTAAGCACCACCCATTTCACTAATTAATTGACAGGAACATTTGAAGAAGGAGCTTCGAAGAAACACATGAAGAACATCTTCTGTTATGGTAAGAAATGGCTCACATTTCTACTTTTGAATTTCCTGCTCAACTAATTCCACCCCCACCACAATAAACCAGTACAACATGCTTACAATGTTGAACTGCAAAATTTACCCACCCTTCCCACCCATTCTATCTCACATGCGCCATTAGAGAAAACTTACAATGAGATTCAAAATGTTTCAAATTCAAAAATTGTAGAAGCTATGGAAGAAAATGAGGTTTTTTTTAGGTTGCACCAACAAACCATTTTAAAATCTCAAGAACTTCATGGTATGATGGGAAATCAATAAATTAACGGATATATTGAAGATTGATTTCACTCCATCACGTGTTTGCATCATCACTCCATACTTCAACAATTTTTGATACCATATTTTCAAGGGAAGTTGGCTTCTCATACCCTAATTTTTATCAACATGCATTTTTCAAATTTGGGTATGTGCATACGTAAAGCCTTATTTCTAAAATGGTTCCACTAGAAATACTCTTATATATAAACATATTCGATTATCAAAGAAGAGTAGGATAGTGGAGAAAATAAAATAAATAAACAAATAAAACAAACACATCTTTTTACTTTTATTTTTGTAAAGCTGGTTGTTTTTTATTGCAACATGCTATGGAAATCAACATCAGTGATATTTTTTTAAATTCACTTGTGTATGTAGATGAATTAAAATGGAAATAATAGTTCTACAAACACTTATATTCATTTTTATCACCAATTTGAAAAAATGCTTGAATATCACATCTTTTTTGGCTTGCGGGCTTGATGAAATTTCTGAAAAACAGTTGGGACATTCATGTTTTGAGGGAACAAATTGAAATATTTTTAAAACCTGTTTCTATCCTAAGTATTGTTTTATTTCTACTTTCCAACCCAATTAGAATCACTCAATTTCAGGGAAAATTTTAAGGATGGAAAATTTTCTTGAACTTTAAAACATTGGCGAATCTCACTAATCCATAATATGAAAACTCTAAAATGTTTATTGATATATTTGTAAAATTATTCAAATTTATAATCATTTTATATATAGTCTCTATATAACGTTGGCGATTTTTAAGGTAAAATAATTTTATATTCTAAAATTTGGGCGAATTTTCTTTTATAAAAATGGAAATTGGCGAATCTTTTTGTGGAAAAATAATGGAAAATTAGCCCACTGGGCGAATATTAGCCCCTAAAATTTTCCATGCTCAATTTGGATTTGAAACGAAAACGTTCGAACCAAAACATTGACAAGGTGTCTAGCAGGCAGCTTAGGAACAAAGTTGGGATAATCAGTTTTCAGAAGCCTAAATAAATGAATTTTTAAAACCTATTTCTATGGTATATTCCCCTATGAATCTAGTTTACAATGCAATTGGAATCACTCATTTTCAATATCGTATGGGGAATTTATGATCAAAATACTGAATATCTATCGTAAATCAGCACCCTTAAAACTATGTCTTTCCGACTGTTCCTTATAGTATTTGACCTATCAATTCTTCTTGTGTTCAAAACCTGTTTCTATTGGAGATAAAAAAATTAATCTAATTTCATTTCCAATTTGAATCATTCGAATTCAACATCAAAGGAAAAATTTATGCTTGAAGTATCAACTGTTGGTCTAAGCCGGGTAATCGAAAATGACTCTGTTATGTAGGTTGTTATAACTAAAATTGAAATATTATATCATTGAATTTCTAAAACCCGTTGATACTGGAGATAAACATTTGAATTAGCTCTTATTTGGCTTTGGAATCACTCAATTTGGACGAAAAACAAAGAATTTGTGATCAAAACACTGCAGGTTAGCATGATTGGCCACAGCTCTGCCGCAAGTGACAAATCAATTTTAATTTGTTATTTTCTCCGTGGATTTGTTCTATAGAGTAACTAGTTATTTTTTTTCATAATTTTTGGATTAGGGGAGCCATGCACCTCTCTTTCTGCATGATTTAATGCTTTATTGCAGGTAGACACTCGTTTTTTGCAGGTCCTAGGAGAAAAAGAATGTCAATTTATGGATAAGTGATTCTTGAAAGAAATTTTAAATGAAACAAAGGAATTTCATCCAACTCATTACCCAACGGATTCATAATAGAGGAAATGAAGAATTGATTTTTATTTGAAGATTTATGTCATGTCTTTGCTGCCAAAACATTTTTCGAATAGATCATTTTTTTAACATAACGTCATAGTTGTTGTAACTTAATTTATTTATTTACATATTGTTTTTTGTTGTTTCTTTTCTAATTTCTTTTATATTTTGTGTTTCAGGTGTTGCTTTATTCAAAGTGTAACTCATCCTCAACATTAATGCCATGAATAGCTAATTTGCTTTTTTTTCATGCTTACATTTTATGATTGTCCATTTTATTGTTCCTTTTTCACATTTCGTTGTTCCTTTTCGAAATGGAACAGTTGTTGTTCCTTTTCGAATGGGACATCGCTTCTGCATTTTCACATTTTGTTGTTCCTTTTCGAAATGGAATAGTTCTTTTTCCTTTTCGAATGGAACAGTACTTCTTCACTTTCACATTTTATTGTTCCTTTTCGAATGGAACAACACTTCTGCACTTTCATATTTTGCTGTTCCTTTTCGAATGGAATACCACTTCTGCATTTTCACATTTTGTTGTTCCTTTTCGAAATGGAACAGTAGTTGTTCCTTTTCGAATGGAACAATACTTCTGCACTTTCACGTTTTGTTGTTCCTTTTCGAAATGGAACATCACTTCTGCACTTTCATGTTTTGCTGTTCTTTTTCGAAATGAAATAGCACTTCTGCACTTTCACTTTTTGTTGTTCCTTTCCGAATGGAACAACACTTCTGCACTTTCACATTTTGTTGTTCCTTTCCGAATAAAACAACACTTCTGCACTTTCACGCTTTGTTGTTCCTTTCCAAATAGAACAACACTTCTGCACTTTCACGATTTGTTGTTCCTTTTTAAAAAGCAACATCACTTCTGCACTTTGCTGTTCCTTTTCCAAAAAAAAAAAAGGAACAACACCTTCACATTTTTGTTGTTCCTTTTCAAAACATCATTTTCGCATTTCTTGTTGTTTCTCTTAGAGAACAACACCCTTTCACATGCATTTTTTGTTGTTCGCTACATGGAACAACACCTTTTTGTGTGTATTTTTGCTTTTTTGGTATGCATTTTCTTTGTTGTTCCCTACACAGGACACCACTTTCTTTTTGAGTGTTTTTGTTGTTCCTTCAAAAAAAGCAACACTTTGGGAGTATTTTCGAGAGCAACCCTTTCTTCTTTTTGTGAGATTATTCCTTGTTCATCTCAACCACATTTTACTGATTTTCTTTCATGGCATGAAGTACAGTATTTTTATGCGGACAAGAATTATTGATTCTAGTGAAGCGAGTTAATATCATTCACATTATGATCTTTAACAGGACAGCTCCTTGATGATAGCTTATTTTCAAAAGGGACACAATTATTTATATACTACTTGATTGCATTGTTTTCTGTTGAACATGATGTTGATTGATCACCTTCATACCACACTCCTTCCTAGTTATAATCTTCTCTGTCTGTAATAAATAAGATTATGGGTATATTTTTTTCTATTGACATGTTCAACTTCTTCCACCATCCCTACTCTTAAGGGGTACTGAGCCTCCCTCTTTTTATCATAAAAATGTGTAATAACAACAAAATTTTGTTTGCAGATGGAGGATAGGGGGTCTCATTTCGAGCCAGCCTACCATGTTCATAAGGCTGTAATAAAGTGACATTCCCATTATGGCCACCACACCAGGGTTATGATCCATTGGATAACCAAATTATTCTTGGAACAGGAGGTCTCATCACGAGCCAGCCTGATTACTTTTGCTACATCCCAGTGAATGGCAGTGTGGTTATCTGGTTACCACACCAGCACACTCATCTCTTCTGTAGAATAGCACTATAACTCTCCATTTATAAATTGAGGATCTTGGCTCATATGGGTTAAAAAGCAACCCTGCCTAGGCTATGGACGCCTGCTGGCAGCAGAGGCTCTGCTTATGGTATTGAAGTTATATCTTATCATCAATTATTACTATAATTCCCTTTTCTTATTCTTTTTTTTTTATCAGAGAAGCTATTTCCTTAATTTTTTTCCCTGTTTTGAACCTTTATGCATGAGAAATTGTTTTATGATCGATCGCATCATTTTTAGTTAGAACACAGTCAGTAAAGCATATTTTTGGCATATTGTTATTCTTTTTCTTTTTCACATAACTTATCATCAATCCAAAGTGTCCTATCTTTTATTCATAACTATCTGTACACACTCTACTCTGATTATAACCATAACTTTCGTTATCATTGATATGTGTATTTTGTTTTATTTACTGCAATATTGTTCATTCCCTTGCCTTGCTCTCAGCACAACACCTTTCATATGTTGTATGGTCATGGAATCCCTTTTCCAATTAGAGGGGGGAACTTATGCATTATGGGCTAGCATGCGATATGATTACTGCACTCCTCCATAACTTGTTGATTTGACAAAATATTATTATTGTCTGTATACACAAGTTTTTCTGATTGAAATTTTTGCATACATCTTAATCTGTTGCTATTCAAAACTAACACTATGGATTCAAGAACATTGTATACCAAATAGTGCTTTGTTTACAGGGAAACAACAAGTATGGGCAGAATTCTATTCATAGCATGACCACACTATTGCACTTAACAGAAGCGGCTCGCGAACGTGAACAATTCTTCAGACATGATGTGCTTTCCTGGATTCCACCTTTTGTATCACTTTCAGTACCAACTCTGCCTACATCAGCTTCAACAAATGCTAGTACATATATGTCATTCCACATTTTTCTTTTGGAGGTAAAACTTGAGGTAAAATAGCATAATTTTCTAATTTATTACGAATTAGGAGAATTTAATGAAAATCCATTTTGAGCATTATTTATCATCCTTCCTTCCACATCTTTACCACTTCCTTTTTTTCAGCGACATCTCATCTTTCAGTTTGGGGGAGTGTTTCATTCATTTCTTTCTTATGACCATGTCATTCATATTCTTTATCATCCATTACTATTCTTATCCATTCTCAACACCTCCCTTATTCCATGTTATTTTACACCCAGCATAGAATTCAACAGCTGGTAGCAACCGCCTCTATTTGCTTTCTAGCATTGCATGAGGGCATGCTAATTCTTCAGAGAGGGGGAGGAATTGCTATGCATGATGGATGTTTCATACTTTCTTTCTCATTTAAGGTATACAATTACAGTGCAAAAATTGATTTCCATAATACTTTTAAAAACTATGAATTCAATTCTTGTGATTTCTGGAAAACACATACATATTATTAAAATACACATACCCAGATAATTTCAAGTTAAATTGGTTCATAAAATTTCGAAAATCATGCACTCTCAACTACAACCATTTTGTTTATATCTCATTATCCGTGCATCAAAATGATCTGATTTTTGGATCATAGAAGCATTAATATATTTCAATAAAATCGGGTTCATAGTTTTCGGGAAAATGGTTAATGAAGGTTGTTGTCACTTATATCATATTTTGCTGCAACTTCATTGTTATGCCTTCATCAAGATTGCTAAAATTGAATATTCATTAAGTGGGGAAGAATTCATTTGTTCTGTGAGCTGAGATGAACAATTTTTTTTTGCTTGGTTAACACATGGGTTTTGTCTTTGGGTTGCATGAGGACATGCAACATATTCAGTTTTTGTTGCATGAGGACATGCAATATAGTCGGTGTGGGGGTATGTTGGGTCATGAATATGACCACTTTGTAACACTTATTTCATCCATTTTTCCTCTTCTCTATTATATCATTTGTTATAATTTATCATTTAAATCCATTTTATAAATGATTTATGTTCTTATGGATGAATATTATTTATTCTCCTTTATTTCTAATAAATTGATGATTATGCATGATTTTATCAATGAAAGTTTAATAAATTGGTTATAACCTTATTCACCATTTTTAGCCTCCAAGATAATTTCTAGATTGAAGATTTGATCATTAAAAGTGCCAACTTAGAAATGCGTTGGAATAAGATGTGACAGTTTTGCGGTTGAGATTCTGAGCAAATGAAGATGGATTTGGAAAATCTAGAACATGGGTTTTGTCCAAAACGGACCAAATTAACTTTTCTAAGGAATGGTTTGCCCAAATCCAGCTTGTATTGAGAGAAACGCAAGGTTCTTTGAGCACGGTTTTCTCAGATTCACTATGTGGCCGTTTTCCAAATCTCAACTGCAAAGCCAAATTCGCCTTGCTCTTGTTGAAAGATGGATGGAAATCATGTTGTAATTATCTCTGTTGTAACTTCTCTTTGATTTCTCTATATTTAAATGAAAACAAAGATCATAAATGACGATGGATTCGAATGATGGAATTGAGGATGAATTAGAGATTCAGAATTGAAGATGACAGAGAGAATGCATAATGGCTGAGAGATGGAGAGATTTCTTATTGTAATCCACTATAACTCTGCTTTGATATTTTAATATAAATCTGGTTGCCATTCCATCTTTGATCCTAAAGTAACCCAGCAGCATCCGCTGGCGGCTAAGGGCCCAGCCTCTGGTGGATTATGCTGCTGCTGTATATTATCTCTTTGGTTTATGCTTGGTTTTCATTATCAACTTTATTTGGTAATCTGGTATGTTCTATTATTTTACATCATGGTTATGTTATATCTGATTTATGTTCAATTGAGTAATATCGTTCTCTATGACAGGAATGTCGTATTGATTCATCTTGACCTGGTAACGCATTGTTGTTCTTTTAATCATTGATATAACATTGTTGGTCCTTACAGAATGTATTCTTGTTCAATTACAGTGTATCCGTGTTGTAACACTCTTTAATTGGTATTACTGAATTCATCTTAGAGACTATTTCCTTGCGATTGCTAAATCTATGAACGTTGTTGTTCCATTCCAAAATACAGTCGTAGTTTTTATAACTAAGACTGATAATCGGATTGCCAAGATCAGATTACCACTAAGGTGTGACGTGTGTTAAGTCATTGTGTATTTATATTTGACTTTCCAACGTTGTTTCATATTCTATCATTAATCAACGTTGTTCTATTTCTGTGTGCTTTCCGATTTATTCTTAGAGTAAAGATTGCTATTAATTTGGCTTTGTTGTTGTTCATTTCCATTAATTAGAGTTTGTTGTTCAGATTCCTTTAATTATAGTTTTACTTTGTTGTTCATTTATGTTGATTAATTTACTTTGTTGCTCATTTCTGTTGATTAATTACAATAGTTTGTTTTTAAAGAGTTTTCCTAGTTTACTTTCAATAGTAGCTTTAGTTCAATTTCGATTTCCTTTTAATTTCTTTAAAGCAGGACTGTCAACTGTAAAGAACATTAGTTATTGCTTCCTCGTTCCCAGATTGATTGTCTTGTTCTGGTTTGATTTCAATTGCATCAATATCCAGAGGAATGAGTTATTGCTACTGTATCCTCGATTGATGGTTGTTTGAGTGAATTATTTAGCTTAGAACATTTTAGTTTCTTGTTGTTCCAATTAGATTTTGTTTCTAGATTTCATTTACTTTTGCATTTTAAGCAATATACTGCAAAACATTACTCTTTAGTAAATAGTCGCCTCAGACTGAGTACACTCTTGAAATAAAAAGTCGTCCTTGGGTTGACAATTAATGTGAGGTAATTAGGAGTTAAAAAGACACCTTTTTATCACTCAACAACTAGTGGCCGAGAAATTTCCAGAATCGCCCAACCACTAGTCAGGCAGGGGGGTGGACCGCCAAAGTGTCACAACCTAAGCCCGGCGATCCACCCCACCACTCGACTGGTGGTTAGGCGATTCCGGGAATCGCCCGGCCACTAGTCAGACAGGGGGGAGGGCCGCCGGGATGGCACGGCTGATTCCAGGAATTACCCGGCCACCATTCGGGCGGGGGGGCGGGCCTGGTCGAGGGTGGGGCACAGCCGAGGCTGACACCACCCCAGTGGCCCACCACCCCACCCGACTGGTGGTCGGGCGAT